>MJUU01067347.1:218327-242628 GCA_002080025.1 Modiolus philippinarum | reverse complement strand
GTTTTTTGTCACATGCTCCTGGATAGTAGTTAACTATGGCAAAAAGCCGCAGGTTTTTAAAAAACGTTTTTGAAAACCTGCGGCTTTTTGCCATATCAACTACTTTTGATATCTTAATATATTATCCATTCTTTGTTCAAATCGCTACTTTTACTTTATTTGAATAAGCATAATTTTTACAGTTTTCTTTTTCTATTTTCATTTTTCAGATTCTAAGGACCACAGAAGTTTTTAGCGTCCGTTACTGGAGGTTGTCAAAATCTTGCTAATGCTGCGGCTATGTAAACATGCAAAGAAAATGCTACTTAAAAAACAAGATATGAAAAGACTTCCAGAAAGATGAAGAAAATTGAACAAAACTGAATACTTCATTGAATAACAAAAATACCGAAATTACTGTTAGTTAATTTTCTGCATATGAGCATTTCGACAACTTAAACATTTGGGAGTCCATTAAAGGAAAACGTGTTAAAGCTGACAGAGAACAAACAACCAAAAGCAGCTAAAAACAAAAGCCAAAATTCTACTAAGGATAGAGCTATGCATAAGGGAGACACTCCTGAGTTTCAAACAAAATTTTGTGAAATTTAGATATTGCAAGTTTTTAATTAAATCGATTTTCGGGTGAGCACATAGATACTGACTACTTGCTGGATAAGTACCCTCGGGGACTAACGACCACCAGAAGAGGCATCAGCCCAGTGGTGATTAATAACAAAAATGTCGAAGTTACTGTTGTTTTATTTTCTGCATATTCGCATTTCTACAATTTATGTCTCATCAGTGCAGATTTTGTCCATTAACCGGAAACGTGTAAAAGCTGGTAGAGAACAAACAACTAAAAGGATATAAACAGAAAAGCCAAAATTCAGCTAAGGAGAAAGCTATGCATGAAAGAGATACTCCGTAGTTTTAAACAAAATTTTGTAGAATTTAGATATTGCAAGTTTCAATAAGATCGGAATTCGGGTCAGCACCGAAGTACTGACTACTGGGTTGATGAATACCCTTTGGGGACTAACAGTCCACTAGCAAAGGTATCGGAACAGTGGTGATAGATAATAAAAATACCGAAGTGAGAGGGAATGTAACTTTGTAATAAAAGCAATCGATTTCAGATGACGTTTGTACTTTTTTGGCAAAAATATTCCTCTCTGTGATTTAAGACTCCGCACCAAATCTGTTGGAAATTGAAGAAATGAAATATTACAACGCTACTATAAAGATAAACAAGAATATGTATCAAACACTAATTTGCCCGAAATGACACAAATATTTTAGACCCACATTGCACGAATTTCCTGCCATTGAATTTTAAAAGCATGAAGATTGGATTTAAATGCTCATTGACGCAAAATAAAATGTATTACGCCTCACCTGAACTTTTTGGTCTCCTTTCAAAATAAAGGATAGAGATAAAACATTGAACCGGTTTTGGAGAACCCCTATTGGGCTATTATATCCCAACTGACATATATGGTATAACCATTGGGATATTTGACCAGTTTTTATTGAGTTTTTCACATTTTAATGACGTGTAATGAAACATAAAACATTAAATGAAATATCGTAATCTTACATTTGAAAAATGTGAAATAAAGACTTGATTCTGTCAAAAATTCAATATTATCACAATCATAACTGTTTAAATTATCAAGACAAGAGAAACAGGACATTTGTGAAATATTTTTAGATTAAATTAGAAGTTTAGTTTGTAAAAATATGTAAAGATATTGAAGTTTGAAATACCATTGTTACACCCTACGTTTTGTACATTCATAGTATTTTAAGATAGACAAAGAGAAAAAACTCAAGAGGAAATCAAAAGTCATGATCATATGACTATTTCCCCATACTTCATTTGATCTGCACTAAAGGGGCATAAATTGTCGAAATGAGCATATGCAGAAACAAAATTCAAAGTTACTTCGGTATTTTGTTATTTATTACCACTTGCCCGATGCCTCTGCTGGTGCACTAATAGTCCCGAAGGGAATTCATCAACCCAGTAGAAAATACTTCGGTGCTGCCCCGAAAACCGATTTTGTTTTGAGACTTGCAATATCTAAATTAAAAAAAAATAGTTAAAAACTAAGGAGTATATCCCTCTCGCATTTCTGTCCTTAGAAGATTTTGGCTTTACTGTTAAGATCCTATTTGTAATTTGTTCTCTGTCAAGTTTTACACATGTTTCGGTTTATGGATTTCAAAATGTTTGGTTTTATCTGCACTGAAGAGACATAAGTTGTCGACATGCGCATTGCAGAAACAAAATTAACAGTTACTTTAGTATTTTGTTATTTATTTAATATTAATAATTTTTCTTTCTTAAACTATCACAGTTTGATAAATTTATCTATAGATAGAAATTTATTTCGGAGAAGCAGAATAAAACAATGGTTACCTCCTGAAGCTTAATTTATTGTTAAATCAAATTGACTATTTTTTATTACCAGCAATATGTACATTTTTCTTTTTGATCTTACTGACTGATATTGTCAGTATCTCCGTACTGACCTGATACAAGAAAATATCAGACAATGACGTCACGAATATGACGTCATGACTCTTATGATGTTGCCGATAAAAACAATAATGGTAGTTTTGAAGGTCTCGACAGAAAATACCACTAGTATCACAGCTCGTCCTATCAGACTCGCCGCGATACGGTGATATTTTCTGTCTCGACCATCAAAACTACCATTATTCTATATTTATCAGAAATCGTTCTGCAGAAAAAAATGCATCATCCATTTGACATCAATGGTATATCACCTGGAAGCTCTAATCCCAAAGTTTTACTATTTAATGTGTCTTGATGCAATTTTCTACCCCCAAAAATGTAATTAGAAATTACTTGTCAAATGTTTTTATTTGGATTAAACAATTTATCCTAATTGAGCCCAAGTGGAATTTCCCCAAATCTATTGAAACCCTCAATTAAATCTCTAATAGGTACTTTGAAAGCTTCGAAAGATGCATTATGTTAGAAATTGATGATAATGTTTGATTCTTTTGTTGTCGATTAATTTTTGCCTTCAGTTCCACAATACACCGTGCAAAGGAAGATTTGGGGAAACTGATTCTTTTACGTCAACAAAATTTGTGGCAGAAGGTACAACTTGACATATCTAGTTGAAGATTGAATTAAAACTTCTGCAATACATTGCTTTGTCCACATGTATTTTGAGTTAATAATTCCCAAGCAGTCAATGGCCTATTGTTATCTAGATTGATAAAACACATGTGATGAATTACTTACAAGACGACCAAAATAAAACATTTATTTCTTTCACAGAAATAAATGTAAAGGTTAGTCATGTGAATATAAAAATAAATGCAGCTTTTTTTTTAACTCTTAAAGATATGTGTGTGTCCTAGCTGTCACAAACATCGAACAATACTTTTTTTCTTTCTGAAACCGCTATTTTTTTTCTTTTCCCTCATGTCATTCTGGCTAAATAAAATAAACACCTGTAGTGACTTGATGTATCTACTTCATTCACAAGTAAAAATATTGAAATGTGTAACTATTATACGGTTTTTTTCTCTCGTATTCTTGAAAAAGACCGATATAATAAAGACAAAGCTGGAAAATTCACGTAAAGAAAATTATATTACTTGTCCTTTTAGAATAGCTTTGTTTAAAATCAATATTTCCTTGTTATCTGGCCCGAAAACCGATTTTATTTGGAAACCTACAACAAATCAATTTTAGAACTTTTACTTCAACCAAAGGAGTATCTCTTGCAAATCTCTGTCCACAGCTGATTATGGCTATTTACTTAGATTTTTTGACGTTTTGTTCTCTTCCGTATTATATATATTTTTTTCTTGGCATATGGTCTTCCGTAATCTTTGATCTGAATTGAAGAGACATACAATGGAAGTTGTTGTTTTTTTTGTTTTTTGTTTTTTTGTTTTTTTGGGGGGGGTTTTTTTCGTGTACATAAAAATTTTCGTGGTTTGTATGAATATTGCTTTTTCGTGGGTACTTAAATTCGTGGTTTAGATTTAAATGTGTAATAATTCCTGGAAAAAAAAAGATAATTGAATCCCCACAAACTATAGTATTTTTACAGAATATTGTCGAAATAGCCATACGCACAAAAAAAAACTTAATCAATTTTACAGTAATGTCGGTGTTTTGTTACTTAATTACACCATTTTTTGTATACATTTTTACCTTGACCTTACCTTGAGAGCATTTTTTTAAACTTTCACCGGGTATCTAGAAGTTAGTCATTTAGTGGTATGATGATTTTATGAAGTGTAACTAACTAAATACCGAAGTTGCTGTGAATTTACTTTCTGCATATGCACATTTCGACAACTTATGTCTCTTCAGTGCATATAAAATTTAAACGTTTGGAAGACAATAAACTCAAAGATGTTTAAAAACTGATAGAGAACAAATAACCAAATATGATCTTAATGTAAAGCCAAAATCAGCTAAGGACAGAGCTTTGCATGAGGGAAATACTCCTTAGTTTTCAAGAAAATTTGCAAAAAATTAGATATTGTAAGTTTTCAAAAATAAGTGGCTTTCGGATCAGCATTGAAGTAGTATGTGACTTCCTCATAATGAGAGTTTTCTGTTGGTACCATATTTGAAGACATTTTCACATTGGCGTTGCCCCGAGGACATTTTTTTAATTCTAATTTTTAACCTTGCTTCTGTAAGGTAGACATTTAGTGATAGGGTATTCATATTTGTTGCGTTACTTTGTCATATTGGGAGTTTTCCGATGATACAATATTTAAGACATATTAACCTTGCCATTGTCCCAAGAATACTTTTTAAGCTTTAAAATTGCTCTTAGAATGTAAACATTTAGTGGTAGAATGTGCCTATTTGGTAATGGACCTTTTTATGGTGAGAGCCTTCTGGTGGTACCGTCTTTGTTGGCATATTAACCTTGCCCTTGACCTGAGGGCATTTTTTAAATTAAAAACAAAACACTAAAAACTTGCTTCTTAAGTCAGTTGTTTAATAATGGGTTGTCTTTATTTGGTATGCGGCTCCCCTTTGATTAGATGTGATAAGATTTAACTAGAAATGTTAAAAATTAAAACTTATGACAAGCGTGATGATTACGACTTTCCAATAATTAACTTTTCATTTCAGAGTAGTACGTTACTAACATATCTGGCATATGACGTAAACATTTCAAACTTATTTGTTATTGTCCATATTGTGTTGTCTATATTTTGTACATTAATTTTGTCAACAGAGCGGATTTACAATCTCATAACATAACTCACCAATATTATATTCAATTATCCGGTCGGTCAAAAGTATCATATAGCTGGGAGGGTGGCAGCGTAGATTGTAACACCAAAACAAAAAACATTGGCAAACGATGCGAAAGGGGGGGTTAAGAATCAGCTTTATCACACTCCCAGCTATATGGCGTCACCTTTATGATCGAAAAAGCGTCTTCATCTCTTCAATTAATTCTTAAATTACATATGTTGATAGAAAACTGCAGTTATTCGGTAATACAAACTTGACAGAAAGTTTACCAAGTTTACCTATTTTTAAAATAAGAATTCTCTAATGATATGTGAAGTTTAAACTTTTCTGAACAGTTAAATGATATGTGACGTTTAAAATGTTTCTGACTGGTTAAATAAATTTTAATACTGAATAAGGCCCCGTGCTATTAATTGCAAAATCTAGTCAGAATATCATTTTAGGTATTAATAATTAAAGAAAAAGGGTTACACCGCTTTATCCCGATTAAGCACTCTCGATAATGGAATTTAAAAATTCTAAAAAGCTTGATAAGCCTCCCAATTAAAAATCGAAAGTAATTGAAAACAGAATAACTAAATACCAAAGTTACTGTGAATTAAATTTCTGCATAATTATGTGCATTTCGACAACTATGCCTCTTCAGTGCAGATAAAATCTGAACCTTTGGAAGACCATAAACTCAAAGATGTTAAAAATTGATAGAGAACAAATAACCAATATGACCTTATTGTACAGCCAAAGTCGACTAAGGACAGACCTTTGCATGAGGGAGATACTCTTTAGTTTTCAACAAAATTTACAAAAATTTATATATTGCATTGTTCAAAATATATTCGGCTTTCGAGTCAGCACCAAAGTACTGACTACTGGGTTGGTGAATACCCTCGAGGACTGACAGTCCACCAGGAGAGGCATCGAGCCAGTGGTAACAAATAACTAATTACCGAAGTTACTGTGAAATGATTGTATTGCCTCACATACCAGGAACTGCGCATGACTTGATTTTCTGATTTCTTGAAATGACTATCCACATGATAATTCTTTAACAAGTTAATTGACGAAAAGCAATTAACCTTGAGATCTACAGATACTGTATATTGCTTTATATTCGCGGTAGCAAATTTTCGCGGTTTCCAGTGTTGGGTTTATTTGCGGGATTTTATATTCGTGGATATTCAGTTAAAGTCATTATATTCATTTATATTCAGGTTCACAGTATAATATTCGCGGATATGGTTTTAAACGCGAATAGCGCGAAAATTAATACCCCGCGAAAAAAAACAACCATACAGTATCAGCCTTAGCTCAAAAGTGTTAGTGATTCCAACTCGATTCTCCAACTTGCCAAAATGTTCTGCGTCGGGTTGTGTTCCCCTGATTCAGTCGAATGTTATACGGATTTTCCTTATTGGTCTCTTCCTTTGATCGATTCGGACTTTTATTGTCACTTTTATTTTTGATGTATTTATTTTTGTATAATAAAAGTTCTTTACCGAAACTGAACTCAAATGTCCCATATACCTGATTACTGGTAAGAAATAACATTTGTATTCCGGTGCTCCTATATAGTAAACTGTAATGTGTTACATTTATGATGATTTGATCTTTTGGTGACAATAACTTTAATTTTCATCCCCATTAATTATGTTTTTCCGCTATTTATATATATATATACATATATATAATACTAAAAACCAAATCTAACTGCAAAAATATAGGAATGTAAGTTTCATTTTATGATATTTGAAATAACAAAATTTCTTTCATGTCCCTGACAACTTGTATGCCTTCAATTACGTTCAAATTTTGAAATGAGGGCCTCCGGGAAAATTGATATTATCAACTGCGTTTATCCTCTATAAATAAAGCATTCACTTACTTCCTTACTTACTTTTGATCGAACTTCAAACAAAAGGAATCCATGAAGCCAAAAAACAAAAAACAAAAACAGAAATTGAGTGTTTCCAAATACAAAATAGTTGATATATTATTTTTGTTAGTCCTATTCCCACATCTGTTGGTGTAAACATTTTCTGCCATCCTCGTTAATGTGGGGAAATGATAAATTGCTATGGTTTATCACATAGTTTAAAAGCTGTTCATATTATGTAATAACAATTTGAAAAAGTTATTGTTTTAGTTTTTATATGTAACAAGTTTAAATATGCAGAAGACACAAACCGTTTAGCGGTGTGGTAATAAACATGATAAACAAGTTAAATTTCATAAAAGTCATAGTGTAGAACAGAAATTTGAATGAGCCGTCTTTTATTCGCGGTTTTCAAGATAGAATTTATTTCGCGCTGTTTTAAATTTGCGGTTGTCGCGCGGAATGTTTAATCACTACAGTTAAATTTTAGCGCTTCATTCTTAACTGCGAAAATTAAACTGTCGCAACAATTTCCCTGTTTACAGCACAGCACAGATTTTAAAATCAAAGTAATTTTTGGATGAATAAAAGTGTTTATTGATAGATCGTTTAATTGGAGTTTAACGCCGCATTTACAGTTATTTTGCTCTTTTGTGATCAGATCAAGTTATCAATTAAACAAAACAAAACATATCACAACGAGTAGAGTTGAACGATCGCCTGAACAAGTTGTTGGCCATAAGGAAAGCGGATAAGGGCAGGGAATTATGACTCCTATATGATCCCGAATGAGAATCTCTTTTATCGAGAATTATAAATTAAGTCTATAAATTGCATGGACCTTGGCATTTCGCCCGCATCAGTTGTTTCCAATTGTTTACGGGCTGCTCGTATAATGACCAGATTGCATATTTCTTTATCCACCATTTGTAGACGCATCTAGACAGAGTTGTAGACTAAGATCCTGGAAACAATCAGTGATCCAGGTAAATAATTAGATGTTTGCGGTACATATACATCTCCGACGCAAACAGATGGCACTAACAATATCAAAGAAATATGTTTTTGCAACTACTTTGTCCATTTTCATTATAATATACAGTGTAAAAAGTCAGAAAATCCTAATAAAATAATAATTTTCAAATGGTAATGTAATTGGTGGCGCGGCTGAGCTAGACATACTCACTCCCAGTTTTCATAGGAGTTCACACTATAAGTGCCTTAGTTCGGAATGTCGTGTTTTTTTTATCTGTGCCTTGTTGCTATATCATGTCCTTGTTTGTTTTTCTGTGTTCTGGTATTTTGCTATGTATCTTTACTTTGAATTTTGTAAATATCACATACCTAGTTCCCTCGGTATTCTACTGCCGTTGTTTCCTCACTAACATAGTCAAAATATTCAAATTTTGTCTAAATTGACAGAATTGCAGAGCCACAACTAATAGAGTCGAGTAGTATACCTGTATGCATACATGCGACTTAAACATTTGTACCTTATAACACCTACCAAAGAAACAAATTTTCGAAATGTTCACATGCAGAAACCGATTCGACAGTAACTTTTGACATTTTGGTATTTATGCAAACTGCACTTAAAATATCAAGTCAACGTCGTTATAAAACACATTCCACCTCCATTACGTCAGAGCAGCAGGAAAAAAAGGTGCATGTCCTTTCGTTTGATTTATTGTTTATAAGAAAATTTGACATTACTTTGGTTTAACCTTACGAAGCATAAAACCGCTAATAAAAGAGTGAGGTTCACTTCTTACATCATTACTCGATTTATTAATGTGTATTTCTCATTGTTAATATAAGCCATATGTTACAATTCAAAATCGGATTGATACAATAATATATGTACTTTGATATGCAATGATCTGGGGTTTGCAAAATTTATAAATGACGTAGGCGTTTCCTACGATTCTAATGATACTTTTTGATTTTCACTGAAGAGGACGTTATACGGGCACATTATACAAGTTGACCTCTTATTTACAAGAGCGATGTTGGTACCATGGATACTGTTGGTCTATTTTTCTGGAGTAGCCCTGGTAAGCTTTTTAATGATTCTAAAAATGAACGACTCTATGTTAGAGTTGTATAGTGATTAGAGACATTCTGATGAAACGAATTCTTATTACCTTATGGTTATATGTTCGAATTTATTGTCCTTGGGATACTCCTACAGAATAACAAATCAATGTCGTCAGAAAAATAAAAATATTAATCTGTATAATAAAATTATCATCTATTGAAACTTGATTTTTAAAGATAATCACATCGTGGTCTTGATACTATAAATGTTAATTAAAAGCTTCATTGGTCAAATTTTGCCTTATATTTTAAAAAAAATTGAGAGAGAGATCACGGTTTAAATGAAAATAAAAATATTTAGAGGACTTAGAAAATGTTTAAAATGAAAAAAAAAACCCTCCTGGAGGAAGATATTTTAATATACAAATGAATCTTTATAACAAATGGTATTTTGACAGACCAGTCCCAGTAGCGGATTGGTAAATGTCGTTGAACGCGATGTGCTTATTTAGATATGACATCAATGAGACGGTTGAGTCAAGAAGATATATCCTTATGTCTTTTTCAATGTGTATTTTGTTAATTTAGTTGAAAACTAAGGTGTATCTCACTCATGCAAACCTCTGTCCTTATCTGATTTTGCCTTCCATTAGGTAATGCCGGTAGTTTGTACTAAATCAGTTTTTTAACATCTTTGAGTTAAAAGTCTCCCAAATATTAAGATTTTTTCTGCCCTGAACATATGCGAAACAAAATTACGGTATTCAGGTATTTGTTACCACTAGGTCGATGCCTCTGTTGGTGGAATGTTAGTCCTCGAGTACACTCACCGTCCCAGTATTCAATACCTCTGTGCTGACCCGAAAACCGATTTGATTTGGAAACTTTCAATATCTACTTTTTTATTTAAAACTTTAAATTGAAAGTATTCCAAACATTTATATTTTATCCACACTGTGAGGACATAAGTTGTCGAAATGGCCATATGCAGAAAAAAATTAACAGTAAGTTAGTGATTAATTTTTTTTCAAAATACACTGTCTCCTCCCGGTGTATGTCACGTAATTTTTAGACGAATTGACTTCGCTTCCATATGGTGAATTAACGGCGTTAAATCACTTTTTATTGCAAGGACAGATTATTTTCCTATTTTATTATTTTCATATGTGTCAATAAAGTGTTTAAGTGTTTTACTCTTGACCTAGATTCTATTTTAAAAACATCATTGCTAAGTAAAATAATCTAAATGATTTATTAGGATAATAATATCACAAATATCACAAATAACAAAAATACAAGTAACTGAATATGTAGCACCTCTTGACCCATCTTTGAAAATTGATTTTATCATATTCTCACCCTTTTAAGATTGTGGTCTTAGAATTAATAGTCTACTTGTACTGGTTTTTATTCGTACGTATATTATACTGTAGGAAGACAGGCCATAACATTATAAGGTTTGAGTCTCAATAAAACGTTTCAACTCTACCGCTTGCATTTGCTAGTGTTGATAACAAGTCCAATTTTTCCGATTTCTTATCATTGTTAAAGTTTGTCTTTTAACTTATCTGTGATTTTCCTGTGCAGTTTCCTGACAGATTGCAGCATGTATTTGAAATTTCTGCCATTAAGATATTTCCTTTTCCTTTATGTTTCCTACAACAAAATAAAATTGAACTATTATAACTGTTGATACTAAGGGAAAAAAACGAATATATTCTAAATATCAAAATACCGAAGTTACTTTTAATCTATTTTCTGCATATGCGCATTCAAACAACTTATGTCTCATCAGTGCAGATAAAACCAAAACATTTGGAAGTCCATTAACCAAAACGTGTAAAATCTGATGGAGAACAAATAACCAAAAGGATCTAAATATAAAAGCCAAAATTCAGCTAAGGACAGGGCTATGCACGAGCGAGATACTCCTTAGTTTTAAACAAAATTTGGTAAAATTTAGAAATTGCAAATTTAAATAAAATCAGTTTTCGGGTCAGAACCGAAGTACTGACTACTAGGTTGGTGAATACCCTCAGGGACTAACAGTCCACCAGCAGAGGCATCGGCCCAGTGGTAATAAATATCAAAATACCGAAGTAACTTTTAATTTATTTTCTGCATATGCGCATATCGACAATCTATGTCTCATCAGTGCAGATAAAACCAAAAAAAAACGATGAAATTAAAAATCATACATATTATTATCATTGGGGACTTTCCTAGGTAATGTTGTAGTATCAATATCTTTGGAAAATGCCATCAACCAGTAACAGTTTAAATCACTCAAAATTCAACGACAGTCCATGCAATGATGTTGGTATTCTGTATTATTTTAATGAATTTCCCCTTATTTTATCTACAATTAAGTCATATGAAAAATAAAGGAAATGGGGTCAATGTCAAGGAGACAACATCCCATATCCAGGTTAAAACGACCCAAAACAAAGCATCTAGGGGTCACCGTACGGTCTTCAACACAGTGAGAAACCTCACACCATATAGCAAGCCCTAAATGGACCCAAAAAGGTAAAAAGGTGAATAAATCAATGGAAACATATTCCTGACTTGGGACAGGCGCAAAAATTGCGGTGGGTTTAAACTCGTTTTCTTGGATCCAAACCCTCCCCCATTGTGTGGAGAATGGCTAAAAAATAAATACACAAAAAACTCACAGTAAAAATCAAACTGGAAAAAAGTCCAACTTATCAAGACGAGTACCCTTACAATGAATTACATAAAACATGAAAACAATACACACAGGTGCTGTCCGGACAAATGCTCGCAATTACTGACAGCTAGCTAAGGACATAATTTCCGTTGACTAAGATATCAAGCCTTCTTTCATATGAAACTTTAATTGAAATACCTTTAAAAAGATTTGGTATTACAACATCATCAATTATGAAAGAAGAACATGATATTGAGCAATGCCAAATACTGCCAATATGAAAAATTGTTTAAATTTAGTTATGGTGTAAAGCATTTAGGAGATGATCAATGTTTTTGCCGACAAAAACCAAATGTAAAGACTTAACAACAATGCTGTACTTATATCCTTTAATAATTAGTTTGTTCAACGGGTTAATAAGTTTGGAAGGACAATTTTTGAATTTTTGCGCTTTGTAAATGATATTGCCATAGAAGTTTGGATGTGAAATGCCCTGATGTATAAGAGCCCTGCATGTAGAACCAAATTTTCTTAATAAGTCAATGTATCTGTAATAAAATTTAGAGAATGTTTTTATCAATTTATGATATCTAAACCCTTGGGGCAGAAGTTTTTCAGTGAGAAAAAGATTTCGGTCGTTGAAGTCAGAAACATCACTACATACTCGTGCATATCGAACAAATTGTGAAATGTAGACCCCGTAAGAATGTATACATGCATCTCTTTCATCATCTTAAAATAAGATGTAACAATAAAGATTACTAGAAAGACATTAAAAATAACATGATTTTTAAGGCGATCTTAAGTCGTTTCATGCCTACTTAACCACACAAAATAACAATGTTCATTCGTTTTTCTAGTTTAAATGACTCGAAAATTTAAGCTCAAATCAATACGGATAAAATTTGACTATAATTTATTCAACAAAATGTGATATTCAGTACACCAAGACAACTTATTTGGATTATATCCCGTGCGTTTATACTTTTCTGTTCAAAATATAAATGGCATTAGCATGGAACTCCAATTTACATCCGAATCCAGTGGAAATTGTTCACAAGTTTCGTTTGCGACAAACTAATTGAATGTGTTTCAGTCTATTATAAAAATAGAAATGAAATTGAATTCAATTATGTCAAAATCTAATGTTCACGGGAGAATTTTCTATGGATAAGTATAATGTACTGAAATTTGGTTTCAAACTAAAGTTGATTATTTATTCTTTCTCTAATACCGTATAGCGGGTAATTTTCGCGGGGTTTTTATTTTCGCATATTTTCGCGGATTGACTTAGATCGCGAAAGTAAATTCCGCGAATATTTTATGTATATAAGGATATATATAGGATCTTTGATAATCCGCGAAAAATTTAAAACGCTTAAATTTTTGGCATACCTTTTCCACTCAAATCCGCAAAAAATTTTGACCCGCGAAAATAACCCACTACACGGTAATATGTCAAGTTTAAACCGGTTTTGACCCGTTATATAAATTTTCTTATTCAACGTACATTGAATATGGCCCCGTGCTATTTCCCGCCAAATCTATTCGGAATACAATTCTCGGTTTATCATTTATCATTTGAGAAAAAAGATTATACCATTTTATCCCGATCATTACCATATTTTATCCTCTCTCGATAGTTACATTAGTGAAAAGCTTGGCAAGCTTCGCAATTAAAATTTCAAAATGTAACTATCTCGAATGGATAATATATGGTAATGCACGGGATCTTGTGGTGTAATATATATATAATGTATGTGTAGTGTTTGTGTTTATGATTGTGTAGCGTCTTTGGTTTTCCGTCTTCTGATGTTCTTCATTTTGCCTTGTCTCTGGACTTTGATTTATTTAATCTTGTTCTTTGTTTCTTCGGTATTCTACTGCCAATGTTCTATTAATAGATAAAAAACGAATGCAATAACAAGAACACATACAATATCCGAAAAACACAGTCATGTGCAACAATTTGTCTGAAAACTGCACAAGAAATAACCAACAAATCAGACAAAAGACAAACGTAATCGACATAAAAGTATATTTATATATAATATTTTCAGTCTTGAGATACAAAAATGCACTTCCTTTAAAACATTGTGAAAGTTCCGATTTTTGACCACTGATTCCTTTTTGGTAAACAACCGTCTCCACTTGATTAACTTTTCAAGTCCATAAATATTTGTTTGCCTTATGATATATATTTTTCTAGGGATGTCAAAATGTAGGAAAAATGCCAATCGAGTACTCGGATTCAATACTCGAGTATACTCGAGTACTCGGTGATCTTTTGAAACGAAAATTACAAGACTTCAAGACTCTTAAGACTGGGTAATTGTTGCTCATGTACATGCCATAACAGGAGCACCAATTACAGTTTGTGTATCATATCCAATTGAAGATTTGATTCAGCAACATTCAATCAAAGCGAAATTGTATACAAGTTTTTTTTTGCTTAAACAACTTGTTTTTGTTTAGTAACACGCTTGTCTGATTAATCAAATTGTTGAAACCACAATTAACGATTTATTTGTACAAACATCTGGGGGCGGCAACGTTTAAATCAAATCAATTTTCAGTAAAGAATAAAGAATATTATTTGATCACTAAGTATACATTTTTCTGCTTTTCAGATATTAGAAATATGACGAAACATTCAAAAGCATTATTGAGTCGGAAATGCGTTTTATAGGTAGCAATTTTGACGCTCAGTTACTTGTACCTACATATTCCTCGTAGATCATTATAATTTCAAATGTCGATATAAAGTAAGTCAAGTTTCGTCATAAACAAATTCCTTTTAAAGCAACAGCAACAAATTTCATCTAATGTGTAAGAAAAGAAAAGTCTGCTAAGAATTGATATGTTCAAAGTTTGTTTTATTTCTAGCTACCAACAAAGTTATTTCTGCCCACGTCTTACACTTGTTACGACAAAGGATTCAGTTTTATTATTTTTTTTTTTCATTTTTATGCATTTTTGGGTGAAAAGATTTTTAGTGATTTTTTTAGAAAATGAAATTGAAAAACGTTTCGCTTTTTTCAAATGTTCGTCTTTGTTATTACTGAAATTGCTTGTAAAGAAATTAATATGATGAAAAACTTATTTAGGAAGATATTTGCTTTTGAATTTTAAGTAACATAGTTTGACTACAGGTTTCTTTAGATGTTCAATAAATGATATTTAATAGTGTCTATCTAGGGGGCTGTGTCGAGTTTATTATGTTTTATAGTGTAATGCTTTGAAATACAGAGGCAGTCGTATTAACAATGAGAATAGCAGTTATAATGCCAAGTATTGGAGTACCAATTAGGTACTCGATACTCGTACTTTCCGAGCGATACTCGAGTATTCGAGTACTCGTTGACATCCCTAAGTTTTTCAAATATGGAAATTTTCGGCGTTTTGAATATTTTCACAATTTCGACTTTCTGACCTAAGGATCTTGAAATTTTTGAAAAGATATCTATTACTACTAATGGAATGAGGACTTAAATTTTGTAAAAAACAATGTTTAGTTTCAAAAGTGAATTGAAGTTAAGTTTTACAAAGTAAGGTTACAAATATTAAGATACGCAGCCTTCCACCTAAAACTGAAGGGAAAATTTGAAATATTCAAACTCTAAACGATAAAAAAATAATCCACGTTTTACGGATATGTTGTTAAAAATGCCAAAAACTGATTAAAGACCCAGAAAAGCTGGGACGTAACCTACAATCTTTACGTTATAGGAGATACCGACAAGATACTCTGCTTGCACCTGTAAAATTAGCTTTAACATCTAGTGACCTGAAATTTTTACACACATACTGGCCTCTCACTGATAATGCCGATGTCTACTGAAATATATGATAATTCTTGACGAGACTCTTGGGAAGTTTTGAGTTTGATTTTTCTTCCGTAGTGTGACAGTGTTTTACCAGCTTCTTGAGGTAGCCAGCAATTTAGCGGCGAACACCCCTTGACCCATCTTTCAAAATTACGTATGTCATTTTCTCTCCTTCAAGATTGTGGTCATGAAGTTAGTAGTCTTTCTGTATTGGGTTTTATTCGTATGTTTATTATACTGTAAGGAAACAGGACAGATAAAGGGGAGGTTTTGGTACCCATAAACAGGTTTAACCCTACCGCAGGCTTTTGCTAGTGCCAGTACCGAGTCCTGCTGTCCAGAGTTCCTATCTTTGTTTACCTTTGTCCTTTGTCTTGTTTGTGTTTTTCCTGTGTAGTTCCCTGGCAGATTGTGACATGTGACTGTAATTTTCAGCCATTGTAGATGTTTCCTTTTATCCCCTTCTTAAATTAATGCGAATGAGTGTGTGTTTTACTACATCCAACATAAAAAAGAACATTTAGGGTTGATTTGAAAGTATTAAGAGAACTTTATTTGGCCGTTTCCTTCGAAATTGAAAGAAGAATGTTAACTTTCCGTTTTTCAAAATTCCCACTTGTTTGACTTTGAGGTGAAAATTTCCATTAAATTAATATTTATTTCTTTGTACCAAAAAGTTTGTAAACTTTAAGCCATTAATATAAACGCTTATCATTATAATTTTCAACTTAGAATGTTTAAATCATACAGATGACTAATGTAATGACATCTGAAAGTGGTGTGTGCTACTCAAAATCTATGCAGAGCTTTATTGAATGTCAATATAGTTAATTTTTTTCTGCATATGAACATTTCGACTACTTATGTCATTTCAATGAAGATCAAATTAAAACATTTTGGCAGTTCATAAAACAGAATACTTTTAGAAGCTAATATAGAAGGAATAGCCAATAGGATGTAAATGAAATATTTTAACATAAAGTTGTAAAAACAAAAACACACTGTCGATTTTTATATCAACACAAACCAGTAAAGGTACCAGGTTTTTTTAACTGATTGCATGACATTAATCACAGGCACGCCCGCAATACTGCAGCACAAACCTAAAGCAGTAAAATTGTTCATTCAAAAAGACCAGTTTGAATAATTTCTTGTCAGAATTCAGAGTGATTTCAATTACACTTACATTTATGATATTCTTCCCCTTTATAAACCATCTCAAAGTACAGTTAAAATGAATTGCAGATTTGGTACTTTGTTATTTGGTTTACAATTGTTTTAGCTATAATTGTCCAGATTTACACTTTGGGAAAGTTATCCCCGTATCAAACTTATTAATTCAGGTTTAAAAAACACAGTCTCTTACGATCATTAAAATTTCTTGAATAGATTTGAGTCTCTTGTAGAAAATTATTTTAGTCCGATCAGTTATTCAAAATGGTACTGAGAGAAACATGTCTGTCCACTACGACCTTTCAATAGCAGTCGCTTTTGAGATCCTACCGGACACTACCGAAATGCATGGGAAAAGTTCGAGGGCCATAACCCGGTTTAACCCCCCCCCCCCATTATTTCTTTTTGAAATGTCTGTACCAAGTCAGAACCATAATGATTGTGGTTGACAGTTTTTGTCGGTGCTTTTGTTTTCTGTGTTGTCTTGTATATCACACTTTTATTTTTAGTTTTGCCGTGTCTATGGGCATTCGATAGCAGATTTTGTCGAATTGCTCCCATACACTGCTGCAATGAAACAACGGCAGTAGAATACCAAAGGAACAAAGCACAAGATTACACAAATCAAAGTCCAGAGAAAAGGCAAAAGCAAGAACACCAAAAGACGGAAGACCAAAGACACCACACATGCCCACAAAACACACGAACATATGCATTACATATACAACACAAAAACTAAAGCACAAACAGTGTGAACTCTCAACAAACAAGAATGACATCAGGTGCTCCGGAAGGGTAAGCATGTCCTGCTCTGTGCACAGCACCCGTCACACTGTCAGTGGGTCAATCCAGGGTAAAGTCAAAACCGGTAATGTCAAATCCGGGAAGACGCGAATCTAGCTGAAAATGTCAGTTTTTATTTGTGACACTGACATTTCATATCTACATGTATCTATGATGTCGTGGTGACGGCCCTAGAATTTCTGAAGGGACAAAAGCAATGAATGTGGAGGTTTCACGGACCATTAACCGGTATAATCCACACTATCTATTAAAATGCCTGTAGCAAGTTAGGAACATTACAATTAATAATTTTTCTATTGGTGTTGCACCTGCATTGACATTTTGACCTGGGGATTTCTGTTCTTGACAGTTCTGTTTGGTATATATAGTTTCTACAACAAAAGCTAAGTTGATTATGAAATTTCTCACACCGAGTTAAATAAATTTTGCAAATGTTTGAAAACGAGGCTTGCCGAGTTTTTAAACATTTGAAAATTTATTTAACAAGATGTGAGAAATTGCATAATTAACGTGTTTAAGTTGTAGAAAATTCTTCTCTAATGATATAATGTAAAATGCCGATGATTATGTTCCGAATAGATTTGGCGGGAAATTTTACGCAAGTTGTTCTCTCACTAGAGACGAGAAATATTTTTATCACACCGGTTAGGCGTTGGTTAAATTTGCTAGCAATTAGAGAATTTATTATTATAATTGTCATCTTGCATATCTATAGTTTATTTCTAACCACTCTAATCAGGATCTGAACGAAACTCGAGGAACGAAACTTTGCCGAATTGTAATCAAACAATCCAATCAGTGGGATTTCGTCACTCCTCCCCTTTTTTGTTAAACCGCATTACCTGTGGTTATACAGGAAATAAAATGACGTAACCAAATTTTTTGATTGTATTGCATAGTTAGTCATATTACAGCTGTTATCATTTGCCGATAAATCATTATGAAAAAAAGGTAAAATTTGAATAAATATTAAACGATTACTCTATCTATCTTTTATTATTTTCATTTTTATTTTTTCATTTGTCATTTAAAAAGCATGTATTACAGCTGTTATCATTAGCTGATAAGTTGTTATAAAAACTGGTAAATTTTGAATAAATATAAAACAATAAATTATTATTTTTTATAATTATTTTTCATTTGTTAGTAAAAAATCAAAGAAGATATAATCTTGTCCTGATTAATATGTATTATATATATGTTATATGATTAATATGTTCAACAGCTGGAAATTTAAATTAACGTTGACATTTGCATTAGCTGTTCTGAAAAACAGCATAAATTGCATGTTTATTTTCAAGTGGTTACTACGGAAGCCTATATTCGTCTCTCCTTATTATTAATTTTATGCTTTATATGGTGATAATTAAGGGTTATTAAGTAATGATTATGTCATTATTAATTGTAATTTTTGTTAAATTTTCTTTGAATTTGGTTTATTATAATATTAAGCTCAATTTAATAAAAATGTTGATAATTATTATAATTGTAATGGTCATTTATTTAATTATACTTGTTCCTTATAACTAGTAAGCAAATGTTATTTAGAAAACAGGTACTGCTTTATAAGCTCATACCCCGTTATTAATTAATCTTGTTTGATGACTTATAACGTATACATGGCAATATTTATTGCCAATTTAATAAAATGGGTTCAAGTATGCAGTGGGAGCTGGAAGATTCCTTTAAAAAAAGAAAATAAATAAAAATATGGTTGTTACTCTTGTGATATTTTTTTTTCCAACGCTCCCACCGCAGCAGTAATAAACCATCATTGAATTCCAGAGATGAGCACACGAGCAGCAAAAAGGAGCAGAGAAATGAGCAGCGCGAGCAGCGAAATGAGCAATTGAACAGCGACACGAGCAAGTTAGCAACGACATGAGCAAGTTAACATATTCTTAAACAGCGAATTTGGCGCTTTTCCCACCACAACACTTCACCACCACTCCCACTAGCACTTACCACCATTTAATTCCCGAGATAAGCACTCGAGCAGAGCAGCAAAAATTAGCAAGTGAATAGAGAAATAAGCATCGTGAGCAGCGAAATGAGCACATGAGCATACTCAGAAACAGTGGAATTACCACTTTCACCACCACTTCCACTGCAGCAGCAGAATTTTCCGAGATGAGCACGCGAGCAGCGAAATGAGCACGTGAGCAGTGAAATGATCAACTGAGCAGTGACATTCCCAATCTTCTCTATTCGAATATAAAGCCTTGTTCGTTAAAATATCAATTTTGTTTCTGGCGTTAAAGTCCACTCAACTGGATGTTGATTTCTTGTGCCAAAACCAAGGACCCCTCATTACTATCATACGATAAGAGATATCACTTTATTAATGTCTTCAATTGACTCAGATGGTTTAAGATACCCCGAAAACAAAAAGTACTTGACTTTGGAAAAATGATAATTTGGACCTTTCCCTAAATTTTGGACCTAATAACACCCATACTTAAAGATATAGGACTTTGTAAATGTCACCATTCAGCAGAAAGTTACCTCGAAGACATATATTGGATGTGGTTTGTTTCCATCGATTTATTTACGTTTTTACCTTTTTGTGCCATTTAGGGCTTGTTATATGGTGTGAGGTTCCTCACTGTGTTGAAGACCGCACGGTTACCCCTAGATGCTTTGTTTTTGGTCGTTTTAATTGCAATATTTATGAAGTCCTACAAAGATTTGGCAAGTCGATGCTCACTTGATCATTTCACTGCTCACGTGCTCATTTCGCTGCTCGCATGCTCATCTCGGGAATTGCTACAGTGAGAGCGCTGGTGAAAGTGGTAATTCTTCTGTTTCTGAGTATGATCACGTGCTCATTTCGTTGCTCACTTGCTCATAATCGATGCTCGCGTGCTCATCTCGGAAATTCAGCGTTGGTTTATGACATTTTCGTACTTATTTCGCTGCTTACGCTACTTATTTCTCTGCTTATTTGCTCATTTTTTTTTGCTGCTCGCGTGCTCATTTCGGGAATTCAGCGGTGGTATATTGCTGCTGTGGTGGGAGCGGTGAGAAAAACAGATATCACAAAAGTAACACACACATTTTAATTTATTTATTTTAAAGGAATCTTCAAGCCTCCATTCCAATCCTACCACCCATTTGATTAAATTGGCAATACATTTTGCCATGTATACGTTATAAGTCATTAAACAAGATCAATTAATAACGGGATATGCTCTTATAAAGCAGTAACTTTTTTCTTAATATCATTTGCTTACTAGTTACAAGGAACAAGTATAAATAATAAAATGACCATTACAATTATAATAATTATCAACATTTTAATTTAATTGAACTTAATATTATAAACCACAATTCAAAGAAAATTTAACAAAGATTACAAATAATAATGACATAACCCTTAAATATCACCATATAAAGCATTTCTTTCTAAAAAATAGCACAAAGTTAAGGCGAAATTAATAATAAGGAGAGACGAATATAGGCTTCCGTAGGTTACCTTCAAAAAGTGTTTATGGACCTGGAAGTTTTATTAATAGCATTTATAACATAAATATACGTATTGCCTCGGAATAAGAAGTTTATAGCAATTCACTAAGGACATTATTCAACCATATAAATCTGGAATAAAATATTCTCCTTATATTTATCCTGTTTAAATGTCATTACCATTAACATGAAGTTAACAGTAAAGGAATTTTACGGTTTACATCGCGATCTTGTTGACAGCATTTAGGAATTGAATGCAATTTTCTTAGTTGCATTGGAGCGTAAATGCGTGCATCGTAGCACGTTTTGAATGATGCAAACTAGCGCTTCATGTGAAAAATGTGCTACGATCCACGCTTTTACACGACAATAAAACTACAAAATATTGCATTCAGTACTTATGATTTTATTCCGTAAATGGAATAAAAGATTACCTCATGAAAATCTCGAAAATGATGCACCAGTTACTCTAGAATATTCTGTAGGATGTTCTCATGTTACTTACGAATAAGGTAGATTTGATATTTATAATGAAATGGTACAGAAAACACATTACATGATTTTACAACCACTCCAGTCAGATGAATGAGTGGAATACAAAACAAATCAAAGTAACTATAGTACAGAAGGACGAAGGCGTCTAAGGGACTGCTTATGTTTGGTCTGTTATTTTATGTCAGGAATAGTATTAATGTGTTTTTTTCAAAATCTCAGAACTTCATCAATGTTGATGTTATATATGAACTGTTTGATGTTTTGCAGAGAATATAAAACAAAAGCAAATTTTCATATTTATCTTTTCATTGAAGAGTACTTTTTGTACATTTATTCAGTGTATAAAAATGGTCAGAGTATAGCTGAAACTAACTAAATCGCAATCTTCTAATTTAAACTTCATATCTTTCATAACAAAAAATCAACTTTGAGTTTTGTAAAATTTCCCTTTTTTCACGAATATCTAACTAATTTTTTTTATTATTATTCATGACATTTATATGTACAGACGGAAACGTCATAGGTCTGTGGTCGCTTTGAGTTTTTGACAGACTAGAAACTGGTAGGCAGATATGGGTTCCAATATAGCACCCCATCCTGCTGTCCTTGCCTTTAAAAAATATAAACTATAAATTAATCAAAATACTGATATTACTTGTTTTGGATTTCTCAGTTTGGGTCCGTATCACTCCTTTCAGAATTAATGTGTACAATACATAACAAATCAAAATACTGATATTATTTACTTGGGATTCCTCATTTTTGGTCCGTATCACTATCAGATTAATGAGGAGAATACTAAACAAATCACAATACGTATAGTACTGTTGGACACAAGCGTTTTTGGAAGTACCTATTTTGTTTAGTCTGGCTGTATTGCCCCGTTTTTTAGTAGCAAATCGAAAACACCAGATCACACTTGGCAGAGACAAACATTCGTCGTATAAAAAAAAATTATACCACGTTTTTTAAGCAAATTTACGCTAACCAGCAACCTGCAATTGGAAACACAAAATGTCAAATTTTAAATTTAACAAATGTGAAATAAAAATAATTCAGTTTTAAATAAACTCGTAATATTACACATTCATTGACGCATAGGTAAGTCAGCTGTTTTATAGCAAATTATATTTCTTACCATTTCAGGAACAGTGTGACGGGTTCCACGCGTGGAGCAGATCATACTTACCATTCCGGAGCACCTGATAATACCTTAGTTTTATAGGGGTTCACATTGCTGGTGCTTTAGTTGTGTGGCGTTCTTGTTCATTTTAGTTTTTTTGTTTTTCTGATGTTGCAATTGTTCTTGGATCATTCGTTTTAGACTGATGGTTCGGTTCTCACTTACTTTATACATGCAGAGGTATAAGTGTAATGTGAGTGGTACAAGTATGTATTTCAATAATTAAACTAAAACCTCTAAACCCAAGATCATGCTTCATCAGGGCTACGAAATCAACTGCTTCTTGTGCATCTGTATAATGTTTCTAATATTGGTCTGTTCTCAGCAAAATTACATTGTATAGATCCCAACCTAGCACCTTCTGATTGCAAAATAACCCATCAATGTTGTAAAATGTCAATCATAAACGATAGTTTGGGGGCAATAAAATCCTTCGAAATCCACTATTTTTTTACTTGAAATTAAGTCAGAAACGAAACAAAAATAATTGATTTTTGTTAAAAGAATTGAAGAATTACAAACGATAAAGGCCAGTGAATTTCAATTCATATTGAATGAACTTTAAGCTTACTCTAGCCATTTTGACCTTATGACGATTTTGACAGACTTAACACAATTTTTTAAGACAGTTTAAGATATTCAGTCGTTTTTCAAAATGATTGCTTTCAGGGATGATCAAGACCTGCTTAGATTATCAACTTTCAAGATAACTGCTTTCAAGGGCGATCAAGATGTGTTACATTTATCCCGATCAAACAAGAAAAAATCGATATATAGTTTGATCTGAACAAACATAACTCGTCTTGATCGTTTTTGAATGCAAATAAAAATGGACCTTATTTAATCTTAAAGTAACTATATACGTCTTGATCGTTCTTGAAATCGATTATAAGGCAATTATCTTGAAAACCAACATAAAGTCTTATACTCTTTTAACAAAATTGGGTTGACCCTTCACAGGGACCCTCTTCAAGGTCGTAAAAGATCAAAATTATAAAATATCTTGTAGTGTTACATAATTTTTCACAAACTACAGTATAATGAGAGATAATATCTCATGTGTACACTTTGTTCAATTACTTTTATCTAAATTTATGTAAATTCTAAAACCTAAGGATTAACTCCCTCCATCTTAGTTTTGTCCTTAGCTGTATTTGATATTACTTATTATTCGGATTTCGTTTGGTTTTATGCATTTTAAACATTTTTTGAAATTATGGGTTTCCTTTGTTTGGATTCTAGTGCTGCTGATGAGGAATTAATTTCCGAAATGGCCATACAGCTCATTAAAATTATTGCAGTTGGGGTTAACATATGTGTTATGGTCTCATGTTCATTTACCCCATATCCTTTCGTAAAATATTTATATGACGTGAAAAAAAACATGAATGTAGCGTTGTTCGACAATCAGCAAAGAATGTTTCCCAATCCGGTGTTAGGGGTCGTCTTGAACTTACTTTGAGGTATGAGCAAAGCTCAATGTGATAGGACTCATTGTGACTTATAAAAGCGTTGT
>MJUU01067347.1:206001-217853 GCA_002080025.1 Modiolus philippinarum | reverse complement strand
AAAAAAAACAATATTAAAATAATTTATACAAGTGGTTTAAAGTTAATTGTTAGACAATAACAGGAATGCAACTAAGAGCGAAACAAAAATGGAATGGCAAAGAAAAAAAAAAAAACAAAACAAAATAAATGAAAAGAAAGACTGGGAAATCCTTCTTTTCAAACACTGAATATGCTAAAATTCATTTAAATTGTGTTTCATGAAATAAAAAAATCTTCGACAGGAATATGATGAATAAAATTTTCAAAAAACTAAATTGTTTAGGTCATTTTTATAGACAGAGTTTAAACCACAGACTAAAAATCTAACTTTTCAAGCCTTAAATATGTTTAAATTCATTAAAATTGTGTTTCGTAAAAGATAAAACTTCTTTGAAAGGATATGATGAATAAAATTTTAAAAATATTTCAATTGTTTTTGGTCATTTCTATAGACAGAGTTTAAACTGCACACTCAAAATCTGACTTTTAAACCCTTATGTATGCTAAAATTCATTAAAATTGTGTTTCGCAAAATAAAAAACTCCTTCGAAAGGATATGATGAATAAATTTTTTAAGAAATTTAAATTGTTTTGGCAATTTTTATAGAGTTCAAACCGCAGTCTATGCATCTAACTTTTCAACCCTTAAACATGCTAAAATACATTAAAATTGTGATTCGCAAAATAAAACTCCTCCAAAAGGATTGTATGAAGTTAAATTTCCAAAAAAACTGAATTCTTTTGGTCATTTTTAAAGATTGAGTGTAAACTGCACACCAAAAATCTGATCTTTCAACCTAAGAGAATGCTTAAATTCATTAAAATTGTGTTTCGCAAAATATAAAACTCCTCCGAAAGGATATGATGAATAAAGTTTTCAAAAATTTAAATTGTTTTGGTCATTTCTACAGACTGAATTTAAACCGCAGACTAAAAATCTAACTTTTCAAGCCTTGAAAATGTGAAAATTCATTAAAGGTGTGTTTCGCAAAAGATAAAACTCCCGGGATAAAACTCCTCTGAAAGGATATGATGAATAAAATTTTCAAAAAATTTCAATTGTTTTGGTCACTTTTATAGACAGACTTTAAACCACACAATAAAAATCTGACTTTTCAACTCTTACGTATGCTAAAATTCATGAAAATTCTGTTTCGCAAAATAAAAAACTCCTTCGAAAGGATATGATGAATAAAATTTTCAAGAAATTTAAATTGTTTTGGCAATTTTTATAGACTGAGTTCAAACCGCAGTCTATGCATCTAACTTTTCAACCCTTAAATATGCTAAAATACATTAAAATTGTTATTCGCAAAATAAAAAAACTCCATAAAAGGATTGTATGAAGTTAAATTTTCAAAAAACTGAATTCTTTTGGTCATTTTTAAAGATTGAGTGTAAACCGCACACCAAAAATCTGATCTTTCAACCTAAAAGAATGCTTAATTTCATTAAAATTGTGTTTCGCAAAATATAAAACTCATTTGAAAGGATATGATGAATAAAATTTTCAAAAAATTTAAATTGTTTGGTCATTTCTACAGACTGAGTTTAAACCGCAGACTAAAAATCTAACTTTTCAAGCCTCGAAAATGTGAAAATTCATTAAAGGTGTGTTTCGCAAAAGATAAAACTCCTCTGAAAGGATATGATGAAGAAAAATTTCAAAAAATTTCAAATATTTTGGTCATTTTTATAGACAGAGTTTAAACCACAGACTAAAAATCTTACTTTTCAAGCCTTAAATATGTTAAAATTCATTAAAAGTGTGTTTCACAAAAGATTGATTGATTGATTGAATATTGTTTAACGTCTACTCAGCAATATTTCAGCTATATCAAGACGAGAACAAGTTTGTTGATAAATAATCACTTTGGGTATGGAAAGGGCCATGGGACGGGAAATTCTGACTGCCACTGGAAAAGTAGGGTGAAATCGTCAAGGGCGGGGAATTTAGCCTTGTAGCCGATCACCTACGGACCACTCCAAAAAGAGCTTGCGACAAGGGTTCTTTAACGTGCAGGAAGCGTGGCATTTCTCCCAACACGTGGACCTGAGTTTACATCCCATCCGAAAGATGGGTTGTGTATTTATTAATCCCGCACAACCACGGAATGGGTCCTATTTCTATATCCCGGGACCCTCGGGGTCAGCCTCCGTTTAGGAGGGGTCACACCCCGCAAGCCGGAGATACTGGGTCCTATTTCTATATCCCGGGGTTCCCTCGGGGTCCTCTGTTAGGATGGCTCATACTCCAAGCTCAGAGGATGCTGCGGGCCTATTCTTCAGCCGGGACCGCGCACGGCGGTGTTTCACAAAAGATAAAACTCCTTCGAAAGGATATGATGAATAAAATTTTCAAAAAAAAAAAAAATTAAATTGTTTTGGCAACTTTTATAGACTGAGTTTAAACCAAAGACTAAGCATCTAATTTGTCAACCCTTAAATATGCTAAAATTTATTTAAATTGTGATTCGCAAAAGATAAAACTCCTTCAAAAGGATATGATAAATAAAATTTTCAAAAATATTTAAATTGTTTTGGTCATTTTTATAGACAGAGTTTAAACCGCACTCTAAAAATCTAACTTTTCAAGCCTTAAATATGTGAAAATTCATTAAAATTGTGTTTCACAAAAGATAAAACTCCTTCAAAAGGATATGTTGAATAGAATTTTCAAGAAATTTAAATTGTTTTGTCAATTTTTATCAACTGAGTTTAAACCGCAGACTATGCATCTAACTTTTCAACCCTTAAACATGCTAAAATACATTAAAAGTGTTATTCGCAAAATAAAAAACTCCTTCAAAAGCATTGTATGAAATAAAATTTTCAAAAAAACTGAATTGTTTTGATCATTTTTAAAGATTGAGTTTAAACCGCACACCAACAATCATGTTTTTTCAACCTAAAAGAATGCTTAAATTCATTAAGCTTGTGCTTCACAAAATATAAAACTCCTCCGAAAGGATATGATGAATAAAAATTTTCAAAAAATTTAAATTGTTTTGGTCATTTCTACAGACTGAGTTTAAACCGCAGACTAAAAATCTAACTTTTCAGGCCTTGAAAATGTTGAAATTCATTAAAAGTGTGTTTCGCAAAAGATAAAACTCCTCCGAAAGGATATGATGAATAAAATTTTCAAAAAATTTCAATTGTTTTAGTCATTTTTATAGACAGAGTTTAAACCACAGACTAAAAATCTATTTTTCCAAGCCTTAAATATGTTGAAATTCATTAAAATTGTGTTTCGCAAAAGATAAAACTCCTTTGAAAGGATATGATGAATAAGATTTTAAAAATATTTTAATTGTTTTGGTAATTTTTATAGACAGAGTTTAAACCACACACTAAGAATCTGACTTTTGAACCCTTAAGTATGCTAAAATTCATTGAAATTGTGTGTTGCATAATAAAAAAAACTCCTTCGAAAGGATATAATGAATAAAATTTTTAAAATTTTAAATTGTTTTGGCAATTTTTATAGACTGAGTTTAAACCGCACACTAAAATCTAACTTGTCAACCCTTAAATATCCTAAAATTTATTAAAATAGTGATTCGCAAAATAAAAAACTTCGAAAGGATTGTATGAAGTAAAATTTTAAAAAAAAATTTAAATTGCTTTGGTCATTTCCATAGACAGATTTTAAACCGCACTCTAAAAATTTAACTTTTCAAGCCTTAAATATGTTAAAATTAATTAATATTGAGTTTCAACAAAGTTAAACTCCTTCGAAAGGATATGATGAATAAAGTTTTCAAAATATTTAAATTGTTTTGGTCATTTTTATAGACAGACTTTAAACCGCACACTAAAATCTAACTTTTGAAGACTTAAATATGTCAAAATTCATTAGAATTATGTTGTGCAAAATATAAAACACCTTTGAAAGAATATGATGAATAAAATTTGCACAAAAATATTGTTTTCGTCATTTGCAAAGATCGAGTCTAAAACGCAGACTTGTATTATGCAGTTTAGATATCCAGTTCTCATTCACAAATACATGTAAACGATTTAAATTGAAACAAAATGCAGCATTCGTAATTCAACCAAACTGTTTCTTTATATTCGAAAAAGATGTATCTAACAATTTGGAAACACACGAGAATAATATTATGTTTATTCGTTTTGCCTTAAAATTCCAAATATTTACGTATCCGTCATACGTGATTTACTGATTGATACAACACGTAATTGACGGATGCGATCAGTAAAATACGTTTACATCCGTAAAATACGTTTGCATCCGTAAAATACGTACACATCCGTTATTCATGG
The DNA here is from genome assembly GCA_002080025.1 of Modiolus philippinarum. Lineage (NCBI taxonomy): Eukaryota > Metazoa > Mollusca > Bivalvia > Mytilida > Modiolidae > Modiolus > Modiolus philippinarum. The sequence continues at coordinate 213,585 of MJUU01067347.1, read as the reverse complement.
ATCCGTCATCGATCAGTGAAAAACCAGTCACCAGTCAGTCAAAAATCCGTCATCAATCAGTCAACAATCCGTCAATAAGTAACGGCTACTGATACAAGGACTGTATGACGATTTTGACGGACTGAACACAATTTTAAGAAATTCAGTCGTTTTTCAAAATGGTTGCTTTCAGAGATGATCAAGACCTGCTAAGATTATCAACTTTCAAGATAACTGCTTTCAAGGGCGATCAAGATGTGTTACATTTATCCCGATCAAACAAGATAAAATCGATATATAGTTTGATCTGAACAAACATAACTCGTCTTGATCGTTTTTGAATGCAAATAAAAATGGACCTTATTTAATCTTAAAGTAACTATATACGTCTTGATCGTCCTTGAAATCAATTATAAAGCAATTATCTTGAAAACCAACATAAAGTCTTATACTCTTTTAACAAAATTGGGTTGACCCTTCACAGGGACCCTCTTCAAGATCGTAATAAGATCAAAATTATAAAATATCTTGTAGTGTTACATGATTTTTCACAAACTACAGTATGATGAGGGTTTTATATGACGTGAAAAAAACATGAATGTAGCGTTGTTCGACAATCAGCAAAGAATGTTTCCCAATCCGGTGTTAGGGATCGTCTTGAACTTACTTTGAGGTATGAGCAAAGCTCAATGTGATAGGACTCATGGTGACTTATAAAAGCGTTGTTCCCTTCCGTGTTTTTACCATATTTTTGTACAGACTTTATCTCATGTATATGTACTCCATATCCTTTCGTTCACCATTTATATCTATGGTTTTAATTAGGTTGACAAAATTGTCCGGGTGTATGTCATTGATAGATTTAAGGTAGATCGACACTAATACACGGCGCATTCGATTGGCGCGTTTGCGAAACACAAGTCGGATGCGGGATTGCCTTGATTTTCAAACCGGAATATTCCTTATTTGGCCTTTACATTGTGACGTCATAATTGACTGACATACACTTTCCCGTGAATTAGCTCCCTTTTTCCGTAAATATTGTCTATTTCGTAAACTATGTAAAATATCTCTCTTAATCAAACGGTGACATATAGATTTTTTTCAGCTCAACCTATAGCTGAAATGTATGCCTCTGAAATATCAAAAAATAAAAAAAAATCTACCTGCTATTTATTCCATATGAAAGCTAAACAATAAGCATGTTCTCACAGTTCCCTATATATTATATGTAAATATCGCTATAATATACTGAATTTGGCCTGATTTGCAGAGCCTGATTACAGGAAAAGATGATCGGCGACATATCATTTTTATCTTATTTTTTGAAACAATGGACTAAGACCTACAAAATATTTTAAAGTGAAGAAATTCTGTCTGAATTAGGCTCGAACTACCTTAATCTTTTTTATTGTGAAGGTTAAAACTTATTATTATTTCTAGGGAGCACAAGTTTTTTTCGTGCTGATAGTGTATTCTTAACTGGTTCTTTTGGGCCACAAACACATCTAATGCCAGATATTGCAGACAATTTGGTTGCATTTGAAAACGAAAAATTTCCCCTTGTGTCTTGCTCTTATGACTAGAGTTGTACTACAATTTTACAGTTCAACGGAAAATTTCTCTTCTTAAAAGGTTAAATAAAGATGTCAACATTTGCTGCTAGATAAATTTTTTTTTATGACTTTATAATTTATTATTATTATTTTGTTAATCATAACACTGATTTCAACAATAATAATACGAAAGAAGATGTCGGTGCTTGAATTTTGAATTGACAACATATGTTTTTGTAATGCGAAGGGTTGTTTAAAGATAGTTATATTTACTACTAGATAAAGATGTTCATTGATTTATAATCTATTAGTATTGATTGTTAAATATCACATTGATTTCAACAATCAGAAAGTAAGTGAAAACCGAACCGTCAATCCAAAACGAATAATTCAAGGACAATGGCAACATCTAAAACAAAAAAGAAACAGACAAACATGAGTACGGCACAGAAAAGAAAAACAAAGATACACACACACACACAGAGATGAACAGCACGGACCCAATAAAACGCCATGGGTGAGATAAGTTGCACCGGTAGAGTAAGCATCTCCTGCTTCTTATAAGACATCTCCCGTGTTGAACATGTCAAATCCGGTAGTAAAGTCAAATCCGGTAGAGGAAACAAAATGAGGAAGATGTCGACGCGTGAATTTTTAATTGACGACACATTTGTCGATAATGCGAAGGAGTGTTTCAACTGACAATAGGGATATCAATTTGGGCTAGTTGTATTTCACTTAAAACGATGTATTCCTTGATTCGTATAAAGTCAGCTTAAGGAAAATGATAAAAAACTAACGAGGTCCTTCAATTTCATTTTCCGTTTTATGTTTCATAATATGTTTCATTGAATAATGCATTCTGTAAAGATTACCTTTATATGTTATATTCTAAATGAACTCGAATCAAATAAAACCATCAGATCTAACTAGATCTTAAACTCTGTATGAATGAGGGGTCACCACAGGATCTTATCCCGGAATCTGGATTTTATTTTACAAAATTAAAAAATCCGGTATAACAGAGGAACTTACAAAAACTGATGGAATCGCGAGTCCCAGTGCATGTATTTCCCGAAATCAAAATAATACAAATCCCGAATCACAGAGCTAAACAACTTCTAATCCCGGCATTCCGAAAAAGGTCCGGTCCACTTTCATGAATAATTTTGGGCGCCTGCAATCAAAACTTTATGACAAGTTTGCTGATTTCGACTTTCTAAATGTGACTTTCCGATTATGAGTAGTAATTTCCCACCATACCACATACAAAACTTGCAATGTCAAAATATCCCAACATAACATATACATTTACTTATCAAATGTAAAATTAAAATGGGAAAAATAATAATTTCTGTGACTAGCTTGAATCATTCTTGGCCTAAGCGTTTCAAGAAGTAACCTCTCGTCAGCTGCATTAGAACAAATTATATGGAAAACCTTAATGAAAACATTGTGAAAAAGAAGTACTCTCTACCAAAAATATCGAAAGGACATCTACCGAGTGCCATACACGGAATGAAGCCTCAGTATTTTTAAGTGATTAGAATTCGTACAAAAACAGCAAATTTCTATAAAATGCAAGGTAAAATTTACATGTCAGACAAGTCTGACTATTGGGCTAGTGAAGTTCTCATGAACAGCGGTATTATACAGCCCACACTTGCCTGTTATTTCAATAGTAGGCCGTCTTCCATTCATGAAAATGCTCCTTGGTATTCATCACATTCGCTCTAAACTATACTCCTCACATCCACACATACGCCCTTAACTATACTCCTTACCCCATTCTAAAATACATTGTTTTTTAAAGACCTATTTGATGTGACAGATCCTTCGCCAGCTTACATAAATTTCTTGCCATTGCATGGAATATTGTAAATCACGTATTATTTGAACCCGTTACTACTCCAGCTAATGAACAAGAACATAGTTCACCCCTAAATCTTAAGTTCGCCAACAAAGGCTTAGATGCTACCAATCTGGGCAATATCTTAGATAACATTTAACTTCAAAAATACTCCTATACTTCAAGGACTAAACAATTCGTAGTCTATCTTTCATCTATAATAAACCTAATGCAACCAATATTTTCCATTTCAAGTGGGTAATGTGGTAGATTCAAAGGGAGGATCTATTTGTCCCCCGCCGCACCCTTACTCTGGGACCTAGTCATGGTCTGCGTGCGTGTGTCCGTCCGTCCGTATGGCACACTTTGAAAGACGCATTCAAGGTTTACAGAATTGCTAATAACACTTAGTACTATATTATATTGAATCTTCATTTTGATTCGTCAAATTTTGTGAGAGTTATTCGACTTTGATTATTTCCACATTGTGAAATCTTGTGAACGTTACTCCTCAGAAACCGCTGTCAAAATTCTTTCTTATTTTACAGGATTGTTAGTCACCATAAAAAGTGGTTCTTGTCGTATTGCCTTTTTGATGCGTCAAATATTGAAGGAGTATTTGACTTTTAAAATCAAACAATTTTATGCAAAGACTAATATTGAGGACGCAAGTCCTCAGAAACCATTACTCAAATTTCCTTCAAATTTTCCTGGATTGTTACTCACAATATATACTAGATCATTGCGATTTATTTGTGCAAAATCGAACTGAAACTTTTTGGATAATAAACATAATTATGCTCATGTGCATTTACTCCATATCCTTTTATTCACAATTCAAATTAAAAACATGATTTTAAGCATAGAATCTCAAGTAATGGGGATTTGGAATGTTTGATTTCAGCAATATGTATTACTTAAACTATGAGGGGAAACAGATGCCATAATTGTTTTTGGAATGGTAGTCTCAAATGGGTTGAAATGGAAATTGGAGCTTGCGGTTACCATGGAAACCAAACACGAAATCTGAAATCTAAGAAAAAAGTATTCGACTTCATATTTGTTTACGATTTAAGCAATATATGTTAACTAGATTATAAGGGGAAACCTTGCCATTGTTTTTTTGTGTGGTCTGAAATGGGTTGTCCTGGATAGTGGAGCTTTCGGTTGCCACGGAAACCAAACCAGAAAACTGAAATTTTAGGAAAAAGCATTTTGCTAGGTGATATTTTTAACGATAATAACAAGATTTTGAGGAGTACATCTGCCCAAATTTTTTTGCAAGGGAAACTTGGAATGTTTGATTACAGCAATATGTTTTACTTAAATTAAAAGGGGAACCCCTGTCCCAACTTTTCTGTGGAATAGTTTTCCCAAATGGGTTGTAATGGACAGAGGAGCTTTAGGTTACCATGGAAATCTGAAATTTTAGAAAAAAATGTTTTACCTCATATTTGTTTACGATGTATTAACTAGATTATAAGCGGAAATCTCTGTCCAAACTGGTTTTGAGGGGGGACTCAAAATGATTGGTGTGGGTTATACATATATTACCTTAATTATAAGGGGAACCCCTAATTGGGTCTGAATTACAAAACCGTTTTTTTTGCAATTTATGTTCTTTTTATGCCAATCCTTATACATCTTCATTACAATAGTTTACGCTTCATAGTGATTTCTGTAAGAAGGCTTGATAGCATAGTCAACGGAAATTATGTCCTAAGGTAGCTGTCAGTAACTGCGAGCATTTGTCTGGACAGTACCTGTGTGTATTGCCTTCATGTTTTATGTACTTCATTGTGAGGGTACTCGTCTTGATAAGTTGGACTTTTTCTAGCTTAATATTCACTGTGAGTCTTTTAAGCTATTCACCACACATAGGGGAGGGTTTGGATCCAAGAAAACGAGTTCAACCCCACCGCAATTTTTGCGCCTGTCCCAAGTCAATGTTGGCCATTGGCTTGTCCTTGTCTTCTTATAAAATTTAAGTTTTTTGATATTTGGGTTATTGGATGTGGTTTGTTTCCATTGATTTATTCCGTTTTTACCTTCTTGAGGGCCATTAGGAGCTTGCTATATGGTGTGAGGTTCCTCACTGTGTTGAAGACCATACAGTGACCCCTAGATGCTTTGTTTTGGGTCGTTTTAACCTTGATATGGGATGTTGTCTCCTCGACATTTACCCCATTTCCTTTCTTTTTCAGATTTAAGTCTACTGAGGTAGGAATTTTTATGTGAACTATAGATAAAAAATCTTATGATAAAGATTTTCAAGCTTTTCTAAAATATATTAGTACATAATTGTTTAATACTTCAAATTTTCAGAAAATGAATGTGTGGAAATTTTTGGGTTTCCCCGGCTCTACCTCCTTAAATAAGGACACTTGGTATACTTTCACTTACCTGTTTTTGTTTTTGTTTTTTTTTAAGTTATAAAGTGATCAAGACTTCATACATTGGTTTGATTTGTTCACACTTTCAAAAACATGCTAAACGGAAATACTGGCATTACCATTCTAATTTAACAATTTAGGGTTATATAAAGCAATTTTGGGGTATCCAAAATGTGGATAGTATACATCGCGACGGTACGAGTATACATGCTTAGTTTTTAAGAGTGAAAATTTTCACGGTAGAGCAGGGCCTTGCTACCTTATTATCCGCGTTTATTTACTATCTGCGAGGATACACCGATATCGACTTTTCCACTTATGATCTGAATTTCACTCGATTTGGTTTAGGCGTTTGTTTAGATTGCTTTCTTAAGAAGACATTATACCACGATGATGTTTCATTGAATTAATCATCATGTTAGTACAAAACAATCAATGACTTTGTCATACTTTATACATTAATTTGATACACTTGCAATTAGGTTTTGCCAAGTAGGGATTGAAGTAAAGTTGAATTCAGTCTTGCATTTAAAGCTACAATTTAATTCTTTACAATGGCCAGTTAATTTTCTCTTAATTGAAGAACTTTGAAAAGTTAATCCTGAAAATGTTCATTATTCGAAGGCACAGGGAGCGGCAATACGGAACTTTTAAGTTGCGACTGGTAAAAATTTTGATAACTATTAGAAAAAAACAATTCATTTAAGAAATAATTCATGTGCACCGGTGGTTTGTTGGAGATTTACATATGGGTGGCCATTATTTTCGTCGATATTTTACCCAGAGCGTAGCGTAGCGGAGCGAGGGGTAAAATTAACGAAAATAATGGACACCCATATGTAAATCGACTACAAACCACCGGCAAACATGAATTATTTCGATTATAATATGACATTTCATGATGTTAGCGGACCTATAGTGTACACGGTAACGACAACCATTACTTCAGATTTACTGACGTTTTTGTGCACAAAACGTATTATGACGTCGTCTGTTTCAGCGTAAAAACTGTTGTGAAGTCACTCATGTGTTATTGGAGATTTTCATATGGCTGGTCGTCATGGATTCCATTGTTCCCATATTAGAATACATTATATACATCGAGAGGGAATCACTAATGAGAAACATCTGTCGATTATATTCCTGTAACATGTTATTTATACAGTGGAACCTGTCTAATCCGAACCCTGACTAAACCGGAAACCTGTCTAAACCGAGCCCTGACTAAACCGGAAAACCTGTCTAAACAAAACTCATTTTGAAGTCCCTTAGTATCAATTTCTTTAAATTTTAAACATGTGTAAACCGGATACCGCTTTAAACCAAACGAAATCTTGAATCCGAAAGGGGTTCGGTTTAGACAGGTTTCATTGTATAAGGTCCAAGTGTAGAGTTTTTTTATTTCAGTATCAAAAAGTCTATGGATTTGCTATTTCAAATTATATGCACTTTGACAAAATATCACTAATATAATCCTTGTGACATAATGTAGATGTGCACTTCCTATTTAAGAATTCGAATTGATTGATTTTTTGGTTAACAATGCAAAACATGGACTTAGCCATGGCATTACAAGTGGATACCCATCACTTATCGGCGACTCCATTTGAACCATAAGATTGATGTTCATATAACTTTAACACTGTTTTTGTGATATAATGTAGATGTGCACTTTTTATTTCAGAATTTAATTTGATTGATTATCAAATGGAGGTGCGGGGGAAATATATCATTGAGCTTTGCTCACAGTTTTTCTAGTCATTGAATATTTAAGAAACATTGATTTTCTGGACATGTTTGTAAATAT
>MJUU01067347.1:175080-205522 GCA_002080025.1 Modiolus philippinarum | reverse complement strand
CGAACCCTGACTAAACCGGAAACCTGTCTAAACCAAACTCATTTTGAAGTCCCTTAGTATCAATTTCTTTAAATTTTAAACATGTGTATACCGCTTTAAACCAAACGAAATCTTGAATCCGAAAGGGGTTCGGTTTAGACAGGTTTCATTGTATAAGGTCCAAGTGTAGAGTTTCAGTATCAAAAAGTCTATTGATTTGCTAATTCAAATTATATGCACTTTGACAAAATATCACTAATATCATCCTTGTGACATAATGTAGATGTGCACTTCCTATTTAAGAATTCGAATTGATTAATTTTTTGGTTACCAATGCAAAACATGGACTTAGCCATGGCATTACAAGTGGATACCCATCACTTATCGACGACTCCATTTGAACCATAAGATTGAAGTTCATGTAACTTTAACACTGTTTTTGTGATATAATGTAGATGTGCACTTTTTATTTCAGAATTTAATTTGATTGATTATCAAATGGAGGTGCGGGGGAAATATATCATTGAGCTTTGCTCACAGTTTTTCTAGTCATTGAATATTTAAGAAACATTGATTTTCTGGACATGTTTGTAAATATCTAAATTGCAAGATATTCTACGATTTCTTTTTTTCAAACTTTCAATTTTTTTTTGAAAACCATGAGGAGGCGTTGCCTGTAACCTTATTAAAAAAAGTCTTATAGCAAAACTGAAGAAAAAATTAGAAACAAAATACGGAAATGTGTGTGTTTTCATTTTCTTTGTGCCACTTTTGTTGTCACGTCTGTGTTTTTGTAGTTTCCAATGTTGCCATTGTCCTTGGATTATTCGTTTTTGATTGACGTTTTGGTTCTTACTTTCTTTATGTGAATTTAGTTTCTGCATATCCGCATTTCCACAACTTATATTTCTTCAGTGCAGATCAAATCAAAACATGCGGAAATAATTTTATTTTATAGGGATATAGTCCGGCTTGTCCGGAACCCTCGGGTAAAAAATGTATTACATATAAAGACCAATGCCAGAATAATGGAGACTGCAATAAAGGTATGTATGAAGTTTTCCTATTACCTTGATCTGTTAGAGTATATTAGACGACTTTTAGATAACTTCTCCGTTTTTGAAAATGTTAAGGAATTTAAGGATTTAAGAATGTTTTCTCCTATGAGGTTTAAATTTTAATGCATCAAGTTTTTACCGAAGCATATATTTGCAAAATGCAAAGATAATAAAAATCGTTTTTGGGGTAAAACCATGTATCAGTGTTTATCTTTTATGTTTTTGTCAATTGAACACCCTTTTTTGTGATTTTTTTTTTGCTCTCTTTTGGTAAAACTGTCGATTTCGATTATCAAGTTTTCTGTCAAAGTGTCCAGATTGTTAGTTAATTTTGAGTAATGATAAGCATAGGTCCGTGATGATAAAAGATAGTTTTGCAATAAAATTTTCATTTTTTGTCAAATTCAAGACATCATAAAATCAATAAAAATCTAGATTTTTCGAATTTTCCATCAACTTAACAGTCAAAGTTCATCATTTGTGCTTAAAAAGTATATTTGACAACACAGAAAAGATTTCATATGTATAAGATGCATACTTTTCTGGAAAAAAAAAATTATTACCTCTTCCACAAAATAGGCTAAATTCTGAGCGAGATTATGGTCAGACCTATTACATTTGTAGTCAAAAATAAAAATTTTCATTTCTCGAACATTACTTATTGTAGAAACAAATATTTTGACAGAATTCGAAAGGATCAATTACAAAACATTATACTAGTTAATGGTGTTTAATTATGTTGAGAATTTAACAAGTTTGTTAAAATAACTTTGTTATTTGACAGGTGAGCTATGTTGTCTAGAACCTGGATGTGGAAAAGAATGTAGGAAACCGGTAAGTATCAACAATTATTGTAGAAGTCATAATTGAGAAATAATGAAAGGCATTGCTTTGAAACGAAAATTTTGTCTTTTTCAATGTTGATTGTTTTTATCACTGTTCAGCTGTAAGCCTCAGTTTTAACAGCTCTCCAAGAATACCATACAAAACCTCAAGTTTTTTCAGTTTTGAATATATATGTATATAACGATACGCAAACTTCAATAATTATGTATGTTTACGTGTGTGTTTTGCACACTCTTCAATGCATTTGAATGTCTGTATGTATGTATTCTACTATATATGTATATGTCTATATGTATGCTTGCATATATATGTTGTGTACAAGTTGTAATTTTATACAAATTATAATTTGTACAACTAAACGCTCAGAGACTGAGCCTTTGTCGCTCCCCTGACAAAATGCTTCTATGCCATGCATACCAAAAATAATGTTTTTTTACAAATGGTGTAATGTTAAGCACCCATGTTTTTACTTGATCCTATTGAAATGAGTAATCTTAGCAAAGGACCTTCTATTCATCATTCCAATACAGTTTAGTTAAATTTGCTTGAATAATTTCAGAGAAGATGATTAAAAGGATGATTTTCTCGTAGGCTCCAATGTTAAAGTATGTTGAATGTTGGCAACCGTGTTATTTGCTTTTTTTTTTGTCAAACGAAATAAAATTAGCAATCGTTGTTAAGGTCCTTTAGTACATCATTCCTGAAAGGTTGCCTTGGTTGAATTTACTTCAACAGTATGAAAATGTGATTTTTCCCTTAGGATCAAATGTTAAACCTAAGTTTGACGCCGACAGTCATGGTTTTTATCTGATCGGAAAGAAATAAGTAATCTATGAAAAGGACATCCAAAACATCATTCCTCTAAAAATTGGTTAAATTTGTTCAAGCGGTTTCAGAGGAGAAGATGAAAAATGTCATTTTCCCACAGGGTCCAATTTTGACCTATGTTACGTGCTGGCGGTCATGTTTTTTATTGGATCGGAACGAAATGAGCAATCTTTGTTAAGGTCCTTCAGTGCGACATTCCTGTAAAGTTTTGTTGCATTAGCTTCAGTGGTTTCAGAGGATAAGATGAAAATGTTGATTTTCCCATAGGTTCAAATGTTTCACCTAAGTTCCGAAATGCCGGCCATGTTTTTATCAGATCGGAACGAAATGAGAAATCTTTGTAAAGGACCTCCCATACATCATTTCTGTAAAGTTTTGTTGCATTTGCTTCAGCAGTTTCAGAGGAGAAAATGAAAATGTCATTTTCCCAAAGGGTCTCAATCTGCGCTGGCGGCCATGTTTTTATCAGATCAAAACAAAATGATTAATCTTTGTTGAGGTCCTTTAGTACATCATTCCTGTAAAGTTTGGTTGAATTTGCTTTAGTGGTTTCAGAGGGGAAGATGAAAATGTGGAACGTTTACAGACGGACGGACGACGGACGGACGACGGACGACGGACGCCAAGTGATGGCAATAGCTCACACTGGCCCTTTGGGTCAGGTGAGCTCTAAATATGTACATATTATAATTTGTATATTCAGTTTGTACCAATATGCACTTAGTATAATAGGGAAGTAGGTTATATTGCTTCTCAGATAGGGAAAGTTCTCTATTTGGAAATTAAATCAAATCAAATACATTTGTCTATCAGCCTAGATTTTAGACGTCCATGTTCAACAATTTATAGCAATTGCTTTATGCACATGGATGAAGCAGTTGCACTTGTAATTCAAAATCACTGGGGTACACGTGAAGTAAATATTATTTAGATGTTGGATTACTCAGTGAAAGAACATCTTCATCACCAGAATTTGACAGATCTTTAAAATGTTTCTACTTAACAATTGAGAAACGACATCTTAGAGAAGATCAAGATATTAATACCAAAACTACGGCAGTAGAATACCAAAGGAACAAAGCACAAGATTACATAAATCAAAGTCTAGAGACAAGGCAAAAGCAAGATCACCAGAGAACGGATGACCAAAGACACTACATACCCACTAAACACTACGCTTACAACACAAAGAAACTTGTGAACTCTAAAAAAACACAGAGTGACACCAGTTGCTCCTGAAGGGCAAGCACATCCTTTCTGTATACATCACCCGTCTAACTGTCAGTTGGTCAATCCAGGGTTCAGTCAAAATTGGTAATTTCAAATCTTGGAAGAAATGTATCCAATTGAAAATGTCAGTTTTCATTTGTGACACTGACATTTCATATCGACGATGTCGTTGTGACGGAAAACTGACAAAACACGCACTATCACAACACACGGAGAAGTGTGTTCCGGTACACCTGATGATATCTCCAGTTTTTTTAGGCGTTGTTGTCTATTTTTGTTTAATTATTTTGTCTTTAATAACGGCCTCGTTCTTTAAAAAAAAGAATGCCATGCGTATAAAGGAAAACGTCAAATGATTTGTAATCTTATTGTCTGTTGAAAAACATAAGCTCCAAATTCAATGAAAATGTTGTTTGTTAAAAAAAAAAGAAAAGTTATATTTTTTTCCTATTCTAGCAGTCAAATTTTACACTTTTTATCATTGTATATGAACCCAGATTGCCAAATTGTATTCGTCATAATGTGTTATATTCTACTGAATACATGTCAATTGATGATTTCTTCATCTCAGACAGCTTTATCGTGGAAGAAACGAATTTCCCGAATGGTGTTTGCAACAGCATTTTTTGATTCAATGTTGAATGCTATTGCTGTGAATGATTGCTTATAAAGTATCACCATTCAGCCCTGAAATCTGTTCCGATCATTATCTTTTTTAAATATATATTCAAAAATTGTTCAAAGCGTGCGATGTAGTGTTTGGATAAAATTAATTTATGTCTCCCTTCTACGTTTTCTCACATACAAACAAGCGATTGCGAACATGGCTGTATAAATATAATTATGTCATTTCAAGCTATTGTACAGTGTTGTAGAGTTGTTCGACGCCTAGCAATAACTTCCGCTCAAACCCATGCTACGGGCTTGAACTTACTTTGAGGTATAAGTAGTTTCATTGTTGAAAGCCCAATGGTGACTTTAAAATAGAACAACAATAGAAAACGTTGTTCCATTGCTTTGTTTTACTATATAGAGACTTTATCTCATGTGCAATTTTACTATTTCCTAGCATTATTTATTGTTATGATAATACTACCCGAATGAGACTGAAAACTAATAGCATAATTATTCATGTTAGTTTAAAAACATTTTCGCTTCAATATGACAGTTAAGTTTGGTTCTGCAGGTGCCATACAACCATCAAATCTGTACAAAATGTCAAAATTACATTAAAATGTCTAATTAGGCCGTTCAATATTTTTATCTAAGAGCATTAAATTGTATCTAAATTGATTTTGATATAAAAGCGTATATAACAGATGGCCTGTTTAAAGACTTTCTGGATAACATTTAGTGTATTTCAAAAAAAAAAATTGTTATACTTAAGGAAATAAATCCACGAGAAATTGGCCATGCTTCTTTCTCGTAGAAAGGGAAAATCGAGGTTTTTTTTTTTTTTTTTTTTCTTTTTTTTCTTTTTTTTTTGACTTCTTAAATTCTCAAGACCCATTGTTTTCTTTTCCTACAGATGAAAAATTAAGCAATTTCCAATTTTATAGAATTTCAGTATCGGAAAATTATAAAACTTGTCTTTATATTTTACAGTACGTTATTTTACAATTAGAGCCTTTTGATGAGGTCAATATATGTTATTATCGACCTTATTCAATTATCGCTAGCTTGATAATGATTAAGGTAGATTGTAGATCGTATTGATCGATAGCAAAAAAATTGTTTAATTATAATTAGTAATTATTGAAAATAATGCAATAATGAATTCGTTAAGTAATTTTAAATTAATTATGTGAACTAAAGCACAGATTTTATTTGCAATAATAATAATGGAAAACATCACATAAATATGAAGACAGGTTACTAATTTGCGATAAAAATGTGATATTAGCATTATTGCTAACTTAGCAGTTCAAGAAGTTTACTTCACCAGTAAAGTTAATATTTCAAAAATAAGCAATAATATTGGTTTTATATTAATCATCAAATTCAGCAGAAATATTTGCGTAATATATCGATGAAATAAACAGCTAATCTCTATTCAAACTGTTTTGCTGTGAAGTGTTCAAAAGTTAGCTTTTGCATTACTCATTTAGATATTCCAAAAAGCCTTAAATAGTAACTAGACCACTTGATCGTGGTATCATTAGTGTAAATATCATGAAATGAATCATTCTTCAGTCTCTGCTATTTGAACTTTAAACAACTGCAACTGTAGACAAAACAAATAATCAAATTTTCATTTTAAAGATCTCGGTCAATGGTATGACATTTTGACTAATCTATAATAAGTTCTATTGAAAATACAAAAAGTACCGAAGCTGCATAAAAACAGTAAATTTCGTTAAGCTGTACACGTGTTTAAAGGAGTAACCTCTCATCATCAGCATAAGTATCCATTATATGGAAAGGCATAATTTAAAAGCAGTAAAAAGAAGTACTCATTACGAAAAATATCGAATACAGTACCGAGGACATCAACCGAGTGCCATACACGGAATGAAGCCTCTGTATTTGTAAGTGGTTAGAATTTTGATAAAAACGGTACATTTCTATACAACGCAAGGCAAACTTTTCATGCCAGAAAAGTCTTAACTATTTGGTTGGTGAATATCCTCGGGGGCGTCTGGTCCACCAGCAGTGAACTTGAGAATTACCATTTTTTTTAAGTAACAGTGAGTTTTTCAGCTGTAATATGTTTATATATAGCTTTCCGGTTTTATTCTTAGAAATAGCAAGTAATTCATCAATTTACAGTTCAATCGATTGACACCTTTTTACGAATGAAACCTTTTGTATAATATCAAATTATAATAATTTAGATTAATGGATATATAGACATTCTTAATATTGTCATCAATAAGGACACAAAGAATGTCAACTTTTTTACAGATATCCACGCCACTAAAATGTCCAGCTATCCCCAAAGTTCTTCCTGGTTTCTGTACTCGTGCATTGGTATTGAGCAATTGCAAAAAAGACTCGGATTGTAAAAAAGGTAATAATATTACAAAAACAGGATAACTGTAAACACATACAATGCCCGGGAACTACAATCACATGCCACAATTGACAAGCGAACTGCACCAGAAAAACAATAATGAAAACAAAAGATTAACATAAATAACGATAGGAACTCGGGATAGCCGGACTTGGTAACGGCACTAGCAAAAGCCAATAGAAGGATTAAACCGGTGTATGGGTACCCAAACCTCCCCTTTCTCAATCATGTTACCCTATAGTATATAAAGTATGCTAATAAAACCCAATAGAGGTAGACTACTAACTCAATGACCACTATCTTGGAACAGAAAACATATGACAAAATGTAAATTAGAAAGATGGGTCAAAGAGAGCTCGCCGCTAAACTGTCGGCTAGCTTAAGGAATCTTGTCTGCTGGTGAAACAATGTCGAACTACGGGAAAAAAATCAAACTCAATATTGTATATGGATTTGACTGTTTGAAAATATGTTGCCTATCAAATTTCTAAGAAAATGTTCTAGAATTTCTTACATAAGATAATATCATGCCTAATTTCCCGGAACATTAGATGATAGATAAAAATAACTCCTTATTTGTCTTTCATAAACATAGAATGAATTCAAATATTTTCTTTTATATCTTCGAGTTTAATTACATTTGTATAACCCATACCGTATCACACAACAGACTTTTTTTAAAGTGAGGTACTTTGATTTGGATGTTTTTTTTTCAATTGATTCATTTCACTGATAAGAAGTGAATGGAAATAAAACCTAATGGATTGGTCCAAATGAATGATAGCTATTCAAAAGGCAAAAAGTAATATAAAACCCAGTGTAATGGCACTAACGATATCAACAAGGTGAGATGGAGCAAATGAAATGAATGTGGAAAATTAATGCAAATGAAATGAATACTAGTGAAATGGCCAAAGCAACGGCAGTAGAATATCGAAGGAACAAAGCACACAAATCAAAGTCCAGAGACAAGGCAAAAGCAAGAACACCAAAAGACGGAAGACCAAAGACACCACATGCCCACAAAACACACGAACATTACATATACAACACAAAAAACTAAAGCACTAACAGTGTGAACTCTCGATAAACAAGAGTGACATTAGGTGCTCCGGAAGGGTAAGCATGTCCTGCTCTGTGCACAGTACCCGTCACACTGTCAGTGGGTTCATCCAGGGTAAAGTCAAAACCGGTAATGTCAAATCCGGGAAGACGCGAATCTAGCTAAAAATGTCAGTTCTTATTTGTGACACTGGCATTTCATATCTATCTATGATGTCGTGGTGACGGCCATAAAATTTCTGAAGGAACCGGCAATAGCAAAACCCAGCGGTAGTGTTAAACAGGTTTACAGGTACCCAAACCTCCCCTTTTAATGTCCCGTTTCCTGTACATGAATTTAACTTGAGAACATAAAGGTCTCAAAATTATTCACTATATAAATTCGTTTTAGGTGGCTCACTTGTCACATTTTTGAATTTGTGCCAGATTTCAGAACCCCTCTGGTTTTCTAAAATTCAATGGCTCAAAGAATTCACACGGACCACCCCTTTTCATTTTATTAATGTTTTCTATAGGTCAAATTAAGACACTTTAGAAGTTTTCATAATATCCTTGATATAACTTCCTTACTCTTAGAAAAAAAATGGTCCTGATGTAAAACTAAGTGCACATTCAAAGAAATCGATTTCCCGCAAATTTATAAAGTCTTTTATCTCCGTTAAAAGCGCATGGACCTATATATTTCTTTTTATGATTTCATTTAGTCTACAAAGCTTAATCAATTAAAATAAGTTTCAAGAAATCCTTGAAAGAAATAACATTAGGAGTGAACCTCCTTAAATCATTTAGTTTATTACATCTATCCTAATTCTGCTTCGTATGGAAATCTATGTACGTGATTGGTTACGAGTACTACAGACCATGTCCGTTACTCTGTTTTATCAGTCAGTAAAACTACAGTAGCAGGCGACTCCTTGACAACGACAAAAAGAAAACAAAAAAAAACAAAAAAAAAAAAAAAAAACGGCAGAGTAATCTGGACAGGCAAATGATGCATCATCCATGATGTAAAGTGATTAAGTTATCTTGCGGGACCGCTTGCATTCCATTTACAGAATAAAGTTATAAGTGTAGAATGCAATTTTACTACTTTATAGTCATGCAAAGTGTGAACCGTAGCAAAGCCAGCGCTTCAATCAAAATGTGCTACCGTCCACGCTTTTACACAAAAAAATACAAAAATATTGCTTTCAGTTCCTAACTAAAGGGTTTACTCACTTCGTCATTCGTTGTTTATGTAAAAGTTAATGTTCAAAGATCAACGACGGACATAAAATAGTACACAAATATTCCAATATAAAAAGCGACATTGAAAACAACTGTAAGCTAAACATTACTCTTGACATTGGCAAAGCATGATGAAATAATAATTACATTTCTATTAACAATTTTTCAACTCGTCAAATAGAAAAAAGAAGGAAAATGGGGTATGTGTCAAAGAGACAACGACCCAAAGGGGAATAATAACAACTCAAAGCCACCATAAGATCTTATTAAAGTATTATTGAACCTTGTTTTAACAGTTATAGGTGATTTCAACCTACCTCAATCTTTTTCGCGGATCTCAGCTTACAAGGGGTGTTACCTTTTTTATGATTACCTTTTAATTTGTTATAAAGGATGCTTTGACTGAGAAGCATGGTCAGCCGAGTTGGGCTATTTTGCAAATATACTTTGAGTTTGTCCAAATATGTTTATTTTGCTCTTTTATGTATGATATATATTGTTTTTGATGTATTGACTGCGAAAAATGACTGTAAATTGTATTTCACGCCAATTTTAGTCATTTTCGGTGTTTAGAAAGATGATACATATAGACGGCAATCAAGAATCATCACCATCAAATGTTTGAGTAGAGTGAAGCACGTTTGTCATTCGAAACAGCATTTTTTATTTTGGTGCAACATTTTTTAAGCTTACAGAATTTTTTAACATGTCTTGTTTTTCTTACAGATGGACAGAGCTGTTGTCCGTGGATTTGTGGCAGTAGACAGTGTAAAAGTCCACCAGTGGTAAGATTTAACTAGAGTTTAGCAAATCGTGTTTGATAACTCTTTAGACCAGTAAGGTAATTGAAATAGACAGTTTCATATATGCTTTTTAAGCACTGATGCGAAAAATGAATTGAAATAATCTAATATGTAAAAAACAAGCTAGGAAGTTATTTCTGAATGATCTGATCAAACATACAATTGATTTTTAAGAGTTATATCTCTTAACATAGATCAGCCTCTTTAAATGAATCTCGTTAACTATGTTGCAACTAATTAAAATTATAACTATATTTCTAAAATAATAAAGACTACTTTAACTTGTATCTGATTAAGAATGCAATTGCTGCAATTAATTGACGAAGCGCTATGAAAAAACTAATAATTTTCTTCAAAGTGTCCAACACCACCAAAGGATGATGGTTCATGCAAGTTAAAATTATTAAAGCCAGGATGTTTCTCAAGCTCAGATTGTACAGAAGGTAAAGTAACAAACTACTGTAATCGTTTCTTCAAGTCTCATTCAATTCTGAAACTTCCAGATAGATTGAGTGTTACCGGAAGTTGCATTTAATATGAAGAATATATGGACATTTTTTTACCTAATAATCCTTTTGGCGGAAATTGTATTCGAATTACATATTTTATCGTGAAAGGTCTAGACAGATGATGAGACTTACAGACTCTTTTGCTGTAGAATATCAATGTCCGAGACCGAGGTGATAGAATTTTTAGAATATATGTTTTGTTCGAGAAATAAACCATGATGAGACACTGTAAATAACGTGTGCATGTTATTACATAAGACCATACGAAAATTTGAGTCTTTTTATTCTTAAAACTCTGCCACGGATAGAAATATCTAACCAAATCTGTTGGAGACAACTTGAGTGAAATCGTGGTGCAAAGATGACACTGTAGTTAAACATTATTGGACCATTAGTTTTAGACTTATTGTACAAAAACCATTTCCTGGAAACCCTGTGTTGGCAGTTTTGGTCTACAACAGAATGGATACACAGAAACTATAATAAGGAATAATGATCAGTGCAATATAAAAAAAAAATAAGTTAAGGTCAACAAGTGAAAAATTTGAAGTAACAACATTTTTAGAGCGCCTGCAATCAAAAACTTTGTAGCGTTATCTGATGGAAATTGAATTGCCAAAGATAAGTAACTTTTATATGATTAGCAACAACTTAATATTTTTGAAAAAAATGTCCTAAACCACCATAAATCTAATGATTCATATAATTACGCACATTTTTCACATTATATTACTGAAAAAAAAATGGGAAAAATAAAACTCGAACCATGTTATCATTATATGAATTTGTGGAAGACCTTGCAATGTTCTCTAAACAATCGACCCTCTATTTACTGTTATACAAACTCATGGCTCTGTTATATTCTAGGGTTTAAATGTTTCATACAAATCACGATTAACTAGTTTATAGACTCATTGTTTTATAGTAAAATGATCAAGAATGATTTCCATCACAACAGAAATATTCCAATCCTCGATTTTTAAAAAAAACAAAACGTTAAAATGCCAAAAAACTGATATAAATGACAAAATAAATGGGACGTAATTTATATTTTTCACGTAATAATGAATTTCGACGGGAATCCGTAAAATTGACAACAGAGGTACATTACAAACTAGGCTGTGTGACTTCACTTTTCCAATAGTCAGCTTCCATTTTCTTTGTAGCAACATTCCAAAAGCACCGGCATATGAAGTTTACATCTCACATTTCATTCCCTACTGAAGGGCTTGTGCTCGTTACAGGGACTTCTTTGATAGAACTGGGTTGCTTACAAATAGACTACGTAAGCAAGGGTACGTTACCAAAATCTTAAAATCATGACTACAGAAGTTTTACGGTCGATATTACGATCTTTTGGATCGCTATTGAATAGTTGTTTCCCAGATGACAACAGATCTTTCCCTGTACCACTAAGTTTGTTTTTCCTTCATCGGATTTGACTTTACTACCGGAGTTTCCGATGTTGCCATTGTCCATGGATTGTCCGTTTTTTTAACTGACGGTTCGCTTCCCATTTACCTTGCTTTGGAATACAGTTGCATAAAGATTTTATTCGTATACTGGAATCTCACTGATGCTTCCGATGTCTACTGAAATATATAACAACTCTTAACCAGCCCTTTGGTAAGTTTTGAGTTTGAGTTTTCTTCCGTAGTGCAAAAGTGTTTTACCAGCAGACTATTTTCGTGGGCTAGCCGGAAGTTCAGCAGCAAGTAAGAAGTCATTTAACCCTATCGCAGGCCTTTGCTAGTGCCGGTAAAGAGTCAAGCTATCATGAGTTTCTATCGTAATTTATTTTTGTCTCTGGTCTGTTTTATTCTAGTGCAGTTCCTTTGTGGATTGTGGCATGTTATTTTGGGCTTCGGATTATGATAGTAGATTTTAATACTATCACATCTTTGTAATGTAGATATGAACTAATATGAATAATGCATTTTATATGTTCAATTGAATCAGTTAAAATAAATATCATGAAAACATTATTTTTCGTTTTTCAGGAACACTATGCTGTCCAGCCGAATGTAATGTCAAACAATGTATTCCTATTGTACGTATTCATTTATATCACATCTTTTTTTTCCTCCTTTTTTCACCTTCTTCACTGAACACTTTAGAAAAAGTTAAAAAAAAGTTATTTATGTCAACAGTTCTCTCCTTTTACCATTTCATTCTGTCACGTAAAGGTTGCATACGAAAATTGAATTGAAATTGTTAACTTTCAACGATAAAAATAATTAGTTTAAATAACGCTCACAGTTAGTGATAGTAAAAGGTTCAACTATCAGAAGCCATCATTGATAGAAAAAAAAATTACAACATGGCCGGAAAAGAGTTCAACATTCTACGCATCAGGTTTATCAAAACCCACGCAAAGAATGTAACGGAAAAATTTACACGGAATTATTGCTAAGTTGTAATATTTAGAAACATTTACGCTATCAGTCAACCTGCAGAAATCTACTTAACGAATTAAATATATATATATATATAACGTCTAAAAACAGCGACAAACTTGGAAATCTTATTTAATCCTCAGGATAAGCATGTAAATATGCTTATACAGGTCTTGAATATATATATACAGGAAAAATATGCTAATATAAGCAATTTAATATGGTAGTCATCATCATTGATAAATGCCCTATTAAAACGAAACCTTCATTAAAAATCAGGTCAATTTCGCATTCGAATTTTCACAATATATTCAATCGCATGCGCGGTGAATTAATGTCGATCTACCTCAATCATAAGAAATCAAAATCATAAATATAAATATTTATATTTGCTAGTGTAGACTTATTTATTACGGATAGATCTGTTTGTAAATTACAAGCATTGAATGTATTTTCTTAAACAAAGTAATCCAACAATTCTTCATGTTATTAACAGGAAGGTAGAAAAGACTGTAATAATGATCCATCTATAGTATGTGTCCGTTTTGCAAGAGACTGCTTGAGTGATACGGATTGCAAACCTGGTAAATATTGTTAAAACAAATATATCTTTAACAAAAAGGGTAAGATTAGTACACATTATTTACGTATCAATGATTGATTAGTTAAAAATTTACGTCCAATAAGCTATCTTTCAGCTATATCAGGACGAAAACCAGTTCATTAATTCAAACAAAATATAAATAAATGATGAAAGAAATAAAGGCGGAAGGGACAACCGGGGTAACGAGTTTCGACTGCAGCTTTAAGGGGTAGACCTGGGGTAGGAGGAGATAACTCTATTTTTCACTTTTTATTACCTACACAAACAAATAGAATCATTACAATAGTTATTATCAAAAATTTAAAATTGTAAATTTTTTTCCACAGAGCAAATAAATCTTAATTTTGTCATGAAAACAAATACCAAACATCAGGTTATTTATAATGAGTGCATTTTACTCTACATTTTTGCAATTCTGTCCAAAGATAATAAAGATATGTGAAAATGGGTTTCTTCCAAGGGAGGTAATTTATAGCACAGATTCAGCAATTTTTTTCGATTTTTGCCCACTTTATTCTAATTAAGAACAAATGTGACGGTAGAATTTTCTAAAATTATAATACATCTTATATATACTAGTTTTCTTTCTATTCTTAGTTTTTGGTGAAAATTAAATGACAAAATTTTTTACAAGAAGTTTTTGATAGTGGTCAAAATAGAGTAAAAATTTCAGCCTATATTATTCAGAACAACCGTGTTTTTCAGTTCAAACTAGTAAATTTTACTTTCGTTATTCATGCTTACTTTAACACATGTCTAATCTACAGAATTCTGCATTTGAAATAATTTCAAATCAAATACAAATTTAATTAGAGCCAATTTTATACACCACAATCAAGTCCTAAACGGACAAAATAATATGAGGAAACATGATATCTTTGATGACCACTAGATATAAAACGGGATGGTAAAAATTGTTGAAAATTGCTGAAAGTCGACATGAACATTTACCCCATTTCCTTTCTTTTTCATATGAACATGTTTAGTTTTAATACTGAAAATATTAAGAAAATTAAATGAGTGGAAAATTTTAGGCTTCCCCAGGTATACCCCCTTAAAAGGGGAGAATTGAGATTTAGAATTCTATGCGACACTCAGTGCGCCTACTCTCTTCACAGAAATATAGAAAAGGTCCTTATACTTCATGGAACTAGGCATCTCTCCACACATTTTGTCTACAGTGGTTCGTGGCCAGGTTTTCTGCATAATGACCTAACCACCCCACATAGACAGGACATATCCCTATCCACCAATTCGGGACGCATCCGGCAAATCTGTAGCTGGAGCCACTGAAAACCGATTTAGATGCCATGTTTTTTACGTATGGTATAAGTACGTAAATGATTAATTTATAACATATTTGTATGTAATTGGCGTCATGATTTTTTCATCACAACACAACATATTCGTATTTCATAGGTTTTTTCTCTCTGTTATCAAAAGTTACCATCAAACATGCAAATTATGTTTTCCTATAATGACTATACTGACTTCAAAAAACGACCAATTGTAAACTGAGTTTTCGGCTAAAAGTTTAAGAGGTGAGTTGACATAAAATTAGTAACAAAATAATTAGTTGATTGAGTTTTAGTAATGTTAAAACCGATCAAGTACAATAAAAAGACAAATGTTATTTATTTACGAAGCTTTTTATATTCGTTTTCCCATGTTAAGATTTATGTTTAGTGCTAGTTATTGATATTGGAGGTAAAACACTGCGGGTTTTATCTATTCTGTCTGGATGTTTATACTAGTAATAAGAAAAAAAAACTAATACAGCTCGAACACCCAAGGGGCCAATGGAAACAGTTCGAGTTACAGGAGTGTTCGAGAAATCGAGGTCGAATTATGTTGAAACTTGAAAAAAAGGGACAAGAAAAAGGGTTGAGACATCCATGGTGTTCGAGCTATTGCAGTTCGAGTCATCGAAGTTCTACTGTATATCTTAAATATCTATTAATCGTTACATTTAGATCATATTAAATTTGGTTATTTGTTCTCTATCAGTTTTTAAACACCTTTCAGTTTATGGTCTTCCAAATGTTTTGATTTTATCTGCACTGAAGAGACATCAGTTATCGACATGCGCATATGCAAAATTTGAATTCACAGTAACTTCGGTATTTAGTCATTTATTCAAAGTAAAAGATGTCCCAAAATATTTAGAATTATATATTAACGTCCACAAAAATGTATTTTTTTAATATGTTGGTGATGGATTTTTTCCTCCTTTTTTGACTACATCTTTCAGACTGTTTTTTCTTATTATTATACTTTTCTATAGAAACTGTGGTAAAAATAAAATCGATATTCAAGTAAAAACTGTCTTTTTCCTCCATATTATAGCGCACAGGCAAACTTACTTTGCGGGAAAGAGACTGTTGCCAAACTAACTGTTCGGGAAAGTGTGCATACTAGGCGAAATAACTAATTTGAGTAAAGCGCGCTCTTCCACGTTCAGCAAATAACTATTATTTCCCCTGTTGTCAGTGTAAACGTAAATAAATGTGGCTGCCAATCGGTTCGGCTATATCACCAACAGGGACATTGCGACAATTCCAGATGAAAAAACACCATAAATACTACACATTTGTACAGCAGTATACGGATAAAAGCCCCATAATCGAGAGTTAAAGCATTTTTCTGTAGACGCCCGTAAAAAGCCCCGGGATCGAACTACAGGAATTTGCTCCCGGTCTAGAAAAAATACAGATTTGTTAACTATCAAATTTCTCTGAGATTTTTTTGTTAACTAATTTGTTTTTTGTACCCCGCCACGAAGTGGCGAGGTATTATGTGATACCCTCAGTCGTGTATCCGTCCGTCTCTCTGTTCGTCCGTCCCCCGAAGGTTTCTAACTGATAACTTGTGAACGAAATAATATAAGGTCTAACATGGACGTCTGAAATCTAGATTATATGACAGACGTGATGATTTGGACTTTCCGATTGTGAACTTTCCCTTTCTCTGCAGCAATATACCTGCATCCCCAGCATATGAAGTATATAGTTCACAATTAATTCGTTACTGTAGAGCGTGCAGTACATACAGTGACTTTGTGGAAAGAGCAAAAGCATTGTCACAAAAACTGCTGAGTCAGGGATATGTTCAGCCTTTGTTACTTTCGTCTCTCAGAAATTCTATGGCCGTCACCACGACATCATAGATAGATATGAAATGTCAGTGTCAAATAAAAACTGACATTTTCAGCTAGATTCGCGTCTTCCCAAGATTTGACATTACAGGTTTTTACTTTACCCTGGATTGACCCACTGACAGTATGACGGGTGCTGTGCACAGAGCAGGACATGCTTACCCTTCTGGACCACCTGATGTCGCTCTCGATTTTTCTTGGAGTTCACAGTGTCAGTGCTTTAGTTTTTTGTGTTGTCTTGATATATTTCAGTTTTGTCTTAGTTAGTTATGTTTGTAGTACCGATCTGTCCCTGTCCATGTTTGAATACTCGATGAATACAAAAGCTTTTCAAAATTTAACTTGGTACTGTTTGAGGGTTAGAGAAGTAACATGTACCAAGATTTTTAATTGGTTTTGTCCTAGGGTTAGCGAAAGACATTAACCAATCAGATACCTTACATATTTTTCAAAACTTACGGTGTGACGGGTGCTGTTAACAGAGCAGGACATGCTTACCCTTCCGGAGCACCTGATGTCACTCTTATTTATTGAGAGTTCACACTGTTAGTGCTTTAGTTTTTTGTGTTGTATATGTAATGTTCGTGTGTTTTGTGGGCATGTGGTGTCTTTGGTCTTCCGTCTTTTGGTGTTCTTGCTTTTGCCTTGTCTCTGGACTTTGATTTGTGTAAGCTTGTGCTTTGTTCCTTCGGTATTCTACTGCCGTGGTCTTCAAACTTGGTATATAAGTTGTAATACAATACTCAAGTCGACTACGATTATGGGGTCAGAGGTCCAAGGGGTTCGAAAGTTATGCCCCTTGAAACTTTAATATTTTGTTAATGTTAGGGTTTCAGACTGATAACTTTTGAACGAAATAACATTCTCTCTTCAAACTTAGTATGTAATTTGCTTACTATAAATCGCAGACCAAGCTCGATTTTGGGTTTAAAAGTCCAAGGGGTTCATGAGTTATGCCCCTTGAAACTTTGAATTTTTTCCAATTTAGGGTTTCCGACTGATAACCTATGAACGCAATAACATACTATATTTAAACTTGACATGTAAGTTGTTTACTACAAAACACAAGCCAAGTGTAATTTTTGGTCCAGCGGTACAAAGGGTTTTGTAGTTATGCCCCTTTTAACTTGTTTATCGTGGCGGAGTGTGATGTAATTTTATTTTTTATTTACCTGTGGCAAGTCCCTGTGATTGAAGGAAACTCAAAGCCATTCGTTTATGTTTATCTAGACATCTCGAAAAGGTTATTTTTCCTCGGTACTGTGGACCTCGGTAAAATAACTTTCTTGATTAAATAATCATGGATACTACCCTCAGTTAACGGCAATAATTGTATGTTATGGCTTTCGAATTCTTATGCTGCTGATGCAAATTTCTCGTTAAAACGCGTGAACAGCATAACAAAATTTAGTTTATTGAGCAACTATGGTATTTAGTTTGAGTAAAAGAAAACAAGTCTACCAAAGATCAAATGAGGAATACAAAATGTAAATTCAATGAATACTCAATTTAAAGGATACAATTACGACAAACCAAGAAATTTTTAATTACATGTTTTTCGGTTTCCAAATTAATTTTTATAAGGGATTGTCTTTTCAACAATTTAGCGGGAATTTCAACACCTTATTTTTTCACAGCTACACCTGAAATGGCAATGTCTATTAGAGAATTAAGCAATGGTAGTTTTACCATTGTGTTTACGAAATATTTGCCCTCAAAAGGTATCAAGATCCTTGTTTCTTCGGCTATGATCCCTTCTTAACGGGGCTAGCCCCGAGTAATCCTGGGACAAATAAAAATTACTCAGTGTCAAAGACTGCAGTGGCATAACACTCAAAAACTTTTTCCGTGGTTTTACTTGATGAAATAATACAATATGCATATTTGGTTGTTTTGTAACCAGGTTCTACCTTTTGGAAGGGTTGCTTATCGTCCTGCACGCTTAAGAACCCCTGTAACAAGTCCGCCGTAGGTAGTTTGTTACAAAGGCAAACCTGTTCTTTTTTTAAATACTAGTAGTTGAAATATTGCCTAGGAGAAGATAAACAATATACGTTCAATCAACCAAATTATTACGTGGCCCTAAGAGCAATTTTTGAAAATAATTGAAGCAGAATTTCCATCATGCATAACACTTGCCTTTCGGTGGATAAACTGCTTAAAATGATTAATAATTTATTAAATAAAGTCAGCTTAATTTTTATCACCAAAATGTAGTCTTAAGAACATATTCTGTGAATCATGTGAATGGATAGACAAGTTTCCTTACAACTAAGTCACTGTTAATTTAATTTCTTCGAATATCCTACCACCGAAGTCACTGTTAATTTAATTTCTGTAAATATCCTAACACCGAAGTCACTGTTAATTTAATTTCTGCGAAACGGGAGATGGCCATTTCGAAAACATATGCCACTTTAGGTAGTAGACTGAGGTTAAGGGAGATAAAATATTTAAATCAGTAAGGTGATTGAAACAGTTATTTTCGTCGATGCTTTTTAAGCATTTGTGTGAAAAAGAATAAAGATCTTCTTTGTTACTTAGAAGCTGAGAATATATTTTATGCAAAGGATCTTAACAAGAGTTATGTCCCTGAACCTTAGTCTACGTCCTTTTAGCGCAGAACAATTAAACCGTTTGAACGAACAACAGAATTTTTTGCAAAAACTTAAAGAAAATAATTATAGTATAACTAATTGACCGTCGTGAATATCAATATAAATGCCACGAGTGCCGAGCAACGCAGAAGGATTAAACGAGTGGTGCAGCTTTGTACCGCAACAAGTTTAATCCACTGCGTTCATCGACACGAGTGACATTTTTATTGATATTCATGACGGGCGATTAGTAATGATTTTTATTATATACATTTTCTACGCAAAAATCAAAAACCGAGATTTTAGATGCGGGAATATATTTTTTGTTTCATTTCAATTCGCCAATTGTTTACTTGGCAACGATATTGACAAGATATTCTGACGTCACTTCTTCCGGTGACATCAGCTAAGGGAAGAGTCATGCATGAGGGAAATACATCTTAGCACCGTATTCAAATGACACTGGATAAAAGTTCTATCGAAGCGGACGATGGATATAACATTAACTGAGTGTAGTGAAAGATCGCACTTTTAATATTTATATTTAATATTTGTGACCAGAAATGTGTTTACTGATCGATGGGATAAAATTGGAGTTTACAATTCTAGTCGTATTAATATTAGTGTAGAAGAATTAAGGACGAGTTTCTTTCTTAATGCTAAGAAAATGTTCGAACGTGTTGTTTTCTTATTTCAAAAGCATTCGAAATTTCGCGTTTTGTGTTCGCAAAACAGATCCCTTCCAACTGTTTTGGTTTTATCTGCACTGATGAGACAAAATTTGTCGAAATGCGCATATGCAGAAGATAATTAACAGTAAATTCGGTATTTTGTTATTTATTACCACTGGGCCGATGCCTCTGTTGGTGAACTGTCAGTCCCCGAGGGTATTCACCAACCCAGTAGGTCAGTACTTCAGTGCTGACCCGAAAACTGATTTTATTAAAATATACAATATCTAAATTTTAGCTAATTTTGTTTAAAACTAAGGAGTATCTCCCTCTTGCATAGCTCTGTCCTAAGCTGAAATTTGGCTTTTCTATTTAGATCACTTTGGTAATTTGTTCTCTATCAAGTTTTAGAAGTTTTTTCGGTTCATGGACTTCCAAATGTTTAAGTGTTTTATCTGCATTGATGAGATATAAGTTGTCGAAATGCGCATATGCAGAAGAAAATTAACACTAAATTCGGTATTTTGTTATTCAATAATTTCTTGACAGAGTAAAGCAGATCAATGTCTCAATAGCAGATAAATTAGCTTAAATTACAATAAAAAAATAGGAAACTGTACGGCGACTAGGTTTATTTTTCTGGCATTCTTTAAGTCGTCATTCACATTCATATTTTTGTTTTTTGTGATTTGAGTAACATAACTTGCAGTAATTTTATAGCATCGATTGCCAAACACATTTGTGGTCAAAAATATTAAGAAAGGGCATGATAAGAGGGCAAAATAAGGTGTCGTTCCCATACGCTGCTTAGTTTTTAATAAATACTAGCATTTGTCCGGACAGTACCTGTATGTATTGTTTTCATGTTTATGTACTTCATTGTAAGGGTACTCGTCTTGATAAGTTGGATTTTTTTCTAGTTTGATTTTTACTCTGAGTCTTTTTGTGTATTTATTTTTAGCCATTCACCACACACATAGGGGGAGGGTTTGGATCCAAGTTAACGAGTTCAACGAGTTTAACCCACCGCAATTTTTGCTCCTGTCCCAAGTCAGGAATATGTTGGTCATTGTTGGTCATTGTTGGTCATTGGCTTGTCCTTGTCATCTTATAAAATGTTAGTTTCTTTATATTAGGGTTATTGGATGTGGTTTGTTTCCATTGATTTATTCACGTTTTACATTTCTGATAATTATTAAATAATATAATAAAATAAATTAAGGATCGAAGTGAATAGCAAATTTTGTTTTAGGACAGACCTTTGCATGAGGGATACTCTTTCTATTTTACGAAATGATATAGAATAAATGAGACAATAAAAAAAAATGAAAACTACAACAGTTACTGCAATTAATGTTAATGAGAAGTAAGGCCATTTAAGAAATTAGTTCCCCATCTGCAGCACTAGAACCCAAACATAAGAAATCCGAAATAAAAAAAAAAAATGATTAAATTGAATAAAACCAAACAAAATTCGAATAATCAGTAATATCAAATATAGCTAAGGACAGGAGTTAAACCTCAGGTTTCAGACTTTTATAAATTTAGATTATAGTTATTAAACAAATTGTACAAATGAGATATAATATAATGGACAAGTACACAATATCTAAGAAAAATAAAGAGCATAAATGTATACATGGGGAATTGTTTTACCAAATCCACACTCTACTCCATATGTTTAAAATACATTTTCTAGTCATTCACTCTATCATTATTGCAGTACAATACATATTTTTGCAGGTTTTCAATGTTGTTTCCATAGAAACTGTGGTTACTCATGTGCAGCAAAGAGGATAAATCCGCCACCAAAACCTAAGGTAGATGTACAGGTTTATTTTTTTTACTCCCGTCTTTGACGGGACGTATTATGATTTACCGGTGTCTGTCCGTCCATCCGTCCGTCCGTCCACACGTCGTTCTCTTACTAGAGAACGCTTTGACCATTTTTTTTAAACTTTGAAGGATTGTTGGGTATGAAGGAAGAAAGCTCCTTATCGTATTATTTTGTCGTTGGATTTTCGTTCCAGAGTTATGAAACTTTGATTATTTCAAAAAAGCTTGAAATTGCACTTTTCATCCACATGTCGTACTCTAAGTAGAGAATGCTTTAATCATTTTTCTTGAAACTTTGCGGGATTGTTGGGAATTATAGAAGCTCCATATTGCTTTATTAAGTCGTTGGATTTTTCCGTTCCAGAGTTATAGGACTTTGATTATTTCAAAAAGCATGAAATTGCAATTTTCGTCCACATGTCATACTGTAACAAACGAACGCTTTGATAATTTTTCTCGAAACTTTGCAGGATTGTTGAAAATGACGACAGGAAGCTCCATATCGTTTTATTTGGCGATTGATTTTTCGTTACAGAGTTATGGGACTATAGGGGGAAGGATTGGGCCCAATAAAACTAGTTTAACCCCGCCGCAACAGGTTTGCGCCTGTCCTAAGTCAGGAAATTTATTAAGCCTTTGTGTGTTTTGTCTGTTTTCTAGTTAGTTCACTTTATGTCTATGGGAGTCTAGTATGATGTTTATTTCGCTGAACTTGATTACTCTTTATTTAGGGGCCAACTCCGACCTTCCGTCGGGTGTGGGGTTTCCTCACCGTTCATTGGAGATCTTATGGTGGCTTTGAGTTGTTCTTACTCCCCAATTGGTCGTTGTCTCTTTGACACATTCCCCGTTTCCCTTCTTTTTCCTATTTGATTATTTAAAAAAAGCATGAAATACCATTTCCGTCCACACGTCGTGTGCTAGCTAGAGAACGCTTTGTTCATTTTTCTTGAAACTTTGCAAGATTGTTGGATATGACAATAGAAAGCTTTCTATCGTTTTATTTTGTGGAAGGATTTTTCGCTTCAGAGTTATATGACTTTGATTATTTAAAAAAAGCATGAAGTTGCAATTTCTGTTTACACATTGATATTCCTTTATTTTGAGAGATCACTACCCTAAACCAATATACATTTTTTACTGTTTTATATCAGATGAATTACTTAATACATATCAGAAGTCCCTTGTAATGTTTGTTCAGATGAAGTTTTTAATTTCAAGAATCATTTAATCGGTTTGATTTAAAGTGGGGATGGGCGTATCATGCGCTCTTGGCGCAGCAGTTTATTAAGTTAACTGTGCATGTAAGTTTATAACAACCATGAACCGACCCATCAGTCTAAAAAACGAACAATCCAGGGACAACGACAACATATGAAAAGCAAAAAAAACAAGGACTACACATTAGTACGGGACAGAAAAGAAAATTGAAGACACACATACATATGAACAAGTATATTTGATATCTCATGCAGAGTCTCATTGCTAGGTAAACAAATGAATTCGTAGAGCCTTCTCCGTCTCATGTGCGTTTACTCCATATTCTTTTACTGTTAATTCCACAAAAAATTGCAAAAAGGTTCAGGGATTTGAGTATTGTGCAGAGTTTATTTTCTTTTAGCCTTCTAAATTTTTACAATTTTTTTTGTCAATTAATAGTGCAATATATCGCTAGTGACTGATCAAATCAAAAGCGGTCTAAATGTCTATCCTCCTGCCAACATATAATATTACCAAGAATTGTTATAAGTAATGTTTTTTTTGTTTAAATATTTGTAAAAAGCTGTACTGTTTATATGTCTCTTTAATTTCCTATGTATCTTCATACTACAAGTTCACGCCACGATATAAAAATATTGCTTTAGTGCTTTGGCGCAAATTATCACTATTTGATTGGGTAATATTTATATACTGAGCAAAAAAGAAACGCTACACCAGTTTTAAGTAAAAGAAATCTACATTTCTTATGGTTTATCATTTCAATGATAAACAAGAACGATTACAATGATTTGTCTTTTGGCATAAACATTTTTTTCCCAAAATCGAAAATGACGTTACGTCATTATTCGAATTTTAACAAAAAGGCTATTTTTGAATTTCTACCGTAAGCAGGTTAACTCGACTCGTTTAAAGGGTCATTATTTGTATATAAAAGTGCATATAAGCCAATGCTCCGCCTTCGTCAAAATGAGCGAGACCAAGCCATTGGAATGTTGAATGCAGGGATGACTCCGGTTGAAGTTGCAAAGCGTTTTAATGTGTCAAGAATGACAATTGATAGACTAAGGATTTGTCTAAGAAATACTGGCACGACGAATGATCGCCCTCGTGCTGGTAGGTCACACAAAACAACGTTACGTCAGGACGGGCATATCGGAATGACACTTACGTAACCGATTTGTGAATGCAGCTGTTACATCACGCCACATCATCAGTCTCATCCGTACAGAATTTCTTCTCAAACGATGCATAACTGCTTACGCCATGTTGGTCCAAGAGCACGTCGGCTAAGAAGAGACCAACACTGACACGTCGTCATACGGATACACGATTGGAATGGGCTCGTTCACGTGTAAGATGGAATAGACTGACGTGGCAGCAAATGTTATTCTGCGATGAATCAAAGTTTTATCTTAAGTGTAGTGACGGTAGGGCAACGGTGAATCACAGACAACGCGAGCGTTATTCCGATGACTGTGCACAGGAAATCGGTCGTTTTGGTGGTGGTGTAATCATGGTGTTGGAAGTACCTCAGAGAACTCAAAAAATTGATGATAATCTCAATGCCGTATTGTACAGGGACGAAATTCTTCCTCCTGTGGACCCCTTCTTGCGTAAACATCGTTTTAATCCCGTATCCCAATAGGAAAATGTCCGATGTCACGTGGCACCTCTATCTATGGATTACTTGAATAATAATCATGTCCGTTTGCTACCCTGGCCAGCAATGTCTCCTGATATGTCTCCAGTCGAGCACCTTGTTGGATGAACTTGAACTTTGTGTCAGGAATGGCCGAACTCCATTGGAATCGCTGCCCCAACTTCGAGCAGCACTGATTAGAGAGTGGAACAATATCCCACAAGACTACATCAAGACTGATCGTTTCTATGCGACGACGGCACCAGCCAGTTATGAACGCAAGAGGTGGTCATACGAAATATTGAAGTGTGAACTTAATTTTTGTCACTATCTGTGTAAAGTTAACCGTTTATGTTGAAAACGGCATTAAATCTTGAAAACTTGCCATCGTTATTTTGAAAATGGTGAAACTTAACAATTTTGTAAGAAATTGGTATCCATTGCTTGATAGAAAAAATGTTTTGATTTTCAGTGTAATGTTTCTGTTTGTTTGCCTAGTATATATGATTCTGCAAGTATTTTTCGATGAATTAAAAAGTATATCATCAAATGAAAATAGGGGTATTAACAAAATTACCGAACAGAGTTGTCAAGAGCCAAGTCCATAAAAAAAGACAGATTAGATAGAAACCATCAGAAAAATTGAAAATAACAATAACTTTGTATGAGAACAAATAAAGGGATATGGAGTACATGTAAATTAGGACAAAAACCATATAAATACATGGTAGGATTAAGCAAATGGAACAACACTTTCATTGTTCTTCATCTTGAAGTCATCATGCATATGTTGGTTTGAATCATCCATTTTGTATGAATTTTCATCAGCTGCAATTGCTGATAATATCGAACTGGCCGCAATAATTTTTAATTTGTGACTTTAAAAAGGTTGCTGGTGGGATTTATGAATCTGAAAATAGTTATATACACCGAATACAAAGAGTGCATTTCTTTCTGACCGAAGCGTGGTAAACGACTACGCGTGTAGTCGTTTAATCTCTTTCTTTCTGCCTTTTAAGAGTCAAACGATGTCATCAGGTAAACGATGTAAACGCAAAATAGACTCGTAGTCGTTGAATGTTTTGATTCTAGGTTGTAAAGGACACATTTCTTTCTGGTCCTGTCGTGTAATTCACTATTTTCAAGGGAACAATGCAATTACTTCCCATGTGTACACCTATTTTAATGTCTTATCTACAGATCATAGAAGGTTATTAAAAGATGCATTTCATTCTATCAGTTTAATTTTTACTAAACGACGCTAAACGTTGACAAAATTACTGGCAGAAAGAAATGCACTCAAAGTCAATAATTATTATTATGTTCTAACAATTAAATCAATGCAAAAATCGAAGAATATATATCTGGTATAAATAAAATTTATTCTTTAACCAACAAATAGAAAAAACATATAGACCTTATTGTCTATCCCCAGTCCATATTCTGACCCCAATAAAGCTTTGAATCGACATCATGCATGACTCTGAATGCATAATATATAAATATATGGTGTCTATAAATGGCAACATAAATTCATATCTCACTAAGCAAGTTGCGTTTCCACACACTTCTTATTCTTTATTGAACTGGTCATCTTGTGCAACGTTTCATAATAATTATGGATATTAACGCATGAAAAGGGAGTAATAACATACCACCGTACAAAATTGTCAAAACCAGAAATACAAAGGGCAAAACAGCAGGTGCAATATCGCCTGAAAAATTGTCAACCCCAAAGGTCAAGATGAAAATCAACAATAAAAACGTTGTTATATTGCCTGGTTTAAACATTGATTTGTAGAGACTTTGCCCATATGCATTTATACCATATCCTTCACTGTTTATATGGGACGGGCATTTCAAAGGAAATGGTAGGTCAAACCGGTTTTGAAGCCTTGATTAATTAGGTGATCATGAGGATAACTATGCCGTATGTGAAAATCTGCATTATTGTTGCTAACTCTATTAAACTTTGAAACATATACTTCTTAAAAGGAGAAGTTCGAATAAAGAAAATTGATAATTTTGAAACTAAGTCGTCTCTTTTGTCGTAATTTAAAGTACTGAGATGACCATTTTCGTCAAATTCGAAAGTAGGTCCAAAAGATGTAAATCTAGCGGTTTGTTCCCATAGCCGGAAGCTTGCCGTTGGTGAACGTATTTTATGTTCCGAATATATCCATGTTTACTGTATATAAATGTTGCCAATTTTCAGGGAAACAAAGATATAAGTCCACCCTATAAATTCGCGAGTGCTCTTTTCCAAGTGTTGACGATCTGTATAATTCACGGCAACAGAGGGCCATTATATTTTTATTATACTTCAAATAGTTTGATCATTCCACATCAAGATGTCGTATAAAGGTCTCGCTAATAAAATTATATATTCTAATGGTTCATTTTAGGGTAAACATGAATGATTTTACAAAAAGCTATTCAGAGGGGACTAATAGGGTTGTTTATCGCTACGACAGTCAACTGTAAAGCATACACTTGATAATCTCTTTAAGCTGGAATATTACTGTTCATGTTAGGGAAATTGATAATTTTGAAATTAAGATCGTTTCTTTCGTCGTAAATGTAAGTGCGGAGATGACCGTTTTCGTCAAATTGGAGATATAAGTAAAGAAAAGATGAAGATCTAGTGGTTCCTGTCAAGACATGCACATGCTAATAGGCATATATTCTGTCTCGTCTTTATCTTCAAGTTGACAAGCCAGTCAATTTAAATAAAATTAGATCTGCCAATTGTTCTTTACAGTCACTGCATGGTATATCTAACAACATCCCATTTTACTTTCAGTTCTGTGACCTTGATTTTGAAGACATTAAGGTTTATGATAAAAACCGAGGATTTCGAATGAATTAACGAAACAGAAAGTAAAATGGGGTGTTGTTAGATCTTCCATGCAGTGACTGTAGGGAACAAATTGAAGATCTAATTTTAATTAGATTGACAAGCCAGTAAAATAGCATGGAGTAATAACACCGTGTATCATCCGTACACAGGATATAGGTACCAGGACTGGTTTTCGTTTATATTGCAATGGAATCTACCACTAGTGTACGGGGGTACCAGTATAAACCAGTCGATAGGTACTTAGTAGCTATAAACTGGATCCACATACAGTAATGATAACCATCATTGAAATTTAAACGAAAACCAGTCTTGGTACCTATATCCTGTGTACGGATGATACACGGTGAATAATGAATTACAGAAAAGAAGAAAGCCAAGGTGCATGAGGCAGAAGTACAAAGCAGGTAGAAACCACCGGAAAAATGGTCGACCGCAGTGGTCCTGATTTTGTACAGGCATTTGAAAATGGTGGGTTAAACCGGTTTTAGGGCTCGCCAAATCTGTTTGACTAAGTCGCTAAACAGGAAAAAAGCGTCCCCATGCGTCTGAAATGCATCCCACAATATGTCATAGCTACACCATGCTTCTGACAAAATTTCCAGTTTGTATCATTTACCATTTGAGGAAAAGGTTTTATGAAAGTTGTGACGGACGGACGGAATGATAAAAAAATGGCCAAGTTGGTAAACAGGAAGTAGCATCCGGACAGGTTTAAAAATGCATTCCAAAATATGGCATGACTACATAAAGTTTCTGCCAAAATCTAAAATTTGTATTATTTACAATTGAAGGGACAAGCTTTACAAAAGTTGTTACGGACGAACGGAATAATGAAAAAGTCGGTAAACAAGAATTAGTATCCCGACAGGTCTAAAAATGCACCCGTAAATATGGCGTGACTACACAAAGCCTCTGACAATAAGAAATGACTATACAAAGCTTCTGACAAAATTTCAAGCTTATATCATTTACCATTGCAGAAAAAGGTTTATGAAAGTTGTGACGGACGAACGGTATGATCAAAAATGACTAAGCTGGTAAACAGGAGGTAGCATCTGGACTGGTCTGAGAATGCGTCCAACAATATGACATGACTACACAAAGTTAAAGTTTGTATCATTTAAAATTGCAGAGACAAGCTTTGCGAAATGTGTGACGGAATAATGAAAAATTGACTAAGTAAACAGGAAGTAGCATCCCAACAGGTCTTAAAATGCATCCCACAATATGGCATGAATACACAAAGCTTCTGGCAAAATTTAAAGCTTTTATCATTTAGCATTGCAGTGAAAAGCTTTACGAAAGTTGTGAAAGACGGAAGGAATAATGAAAAATTGACTTAGTCCGTAAACAGGAAGTAGCATCCTGACAGTTCTGAAAATGCATCCCACAATATGGCATGACTACACAATGCTTCTGACAAAATGTCAAGTTTGTATCATTTACCATTGCAGAGAAAAGCTTTTTGAAATCTGTGACGGACGGAATGACGGAATGACGCACACAGGTAAAACAGTATACCCCCTCCTCCTTCGGAGCGGGGTATAATAATATCGAGTTTGCTTTTAAATTTGTTCAATTAGGTTTTTCATTTTTTTCACAAACATAATGAGGCATGAAGACCAGAAACCTAGCAAAATAATGTATTCTTAAACTGAGCGCAAAGTATAGCGTTGTTCCATTTGACTGATTTTGATGTGTTTTTATTGTTTGTCTTTTTTGTACATTTACTCCATATCCCTTTTTTCATTTGAAAATGCAAAAGGTGTGTCTTTTACCTTTTATCAATAATAACAACAGACATATTTTTTTCAGGATCCCAGGTGCCCGCCATTCGAACCAGCTTTTTGCAAAAGACCAAACTTCAAGTGTTCATCAAGCAGAAAATGTAAAAAAGGTAAAAAAAAATGTCAAAACATAGAAAAAAGGACGTGAAATGATTATTATTCTGAATATTACTGTGTAAAGTAAACTCAGCAGAACTCCCCTTTGCCAAAGCCTAATATTTAAATTGGTTGACAATGCTTTTATCCTTTAAAAACAGAGGAGATTGAGGAATAGTTTTATAAAGATTATTTTTTAAGGATGTTTGCTGGTCAATTTTAAAATAACAAGGATTTCTATTAGATGTAATTTTTGCTAGAAAATTGTAAAAGAGATATATTAAGCAAAAAAAAATTATAGGTTTCCGATGAAATTACTGGGATACAAGTGCTTGAAAAAATGGCGGGAAACTGAACTCCTCTGCATTTTTCATAGGTTTAACACGAGGAATGTTTATCAAGTAATGAATGTGACAAAATAACACCAATGGAATAAAATTTTGACAGAATGCTCCAAAAGATGTATAAAATGAAATTATGGAATAAAATTAGGGGGTCACTGGACAAATCATTATCAAGCTTTTAAACGGATATAAAACCAGAGAAATCCGAAAATCTGACAGAAATACATAAACATGACCAGCTAACATCCTTAAATAAAAATTGGAAAGTATGAACCAACAAATTTATGTTTAAAAGTAAGCAGTATCTCCCTCATGCATAGCTCTGTCCTTAGCTGTATTTTAGCCTTTCTATTTGGATCCTTTTGGTTATTTGTTTTCTATCAGCTTTAACACGTATTTCGGTTAATGGACTTCCAGATGGTTTGGTTTTATCTGCACTAATAAGTTGTCGAAATGCAGTACATATCTCAAGGGGTCGGAAGGAACTAGTGCAGCAAAAATGTATTTACATGTTCGAATTTTGCTGATGTTGTTAATATGGATGTTTTATAGTAAGATCGTCTTGTTTTTTTTCTGATTTCAAATATCTCATAAAACAATTAAAGATAATGAACCCCAATGATAAGTTATTTCCAGTCGTTTGATTTTGTAAAGGAAGTGTAAACCTTACATTTAAAAAGAA
>MJUU01067347.1:70740-170560 GCA_002080025.1 Modiolus philippinarum | reverse complement strand
TTACCTATGTACTAATGTAGCTAAGGTAGTGTTGTTATAATATATTGTTAATGTCATAGTTAGTTCTATAAAAAGACGCATGAACTATTATATCAGTGGGGTAATACTTGTATAAACATACAAATGTACAATTCGTAATTTGTTTTGGGAGTATGGAATTCTAAGCGACAGCACGAGATGCATTGCGAGCTGAGAATTCAATGTGAGCAAAGAAATTGCTAATAGTATTTTTATCGGTAATTCATCTGTTGATATATACAAGACTGATATTACCATTTTTACTGCGATATGTTTTTAGTTAAGCACAAAAATTTTGGTAAAATATAAGGCTTACTTTCTTAGAATTTTTTTTGTCACGAAACGTCGCGAGACCGGATGTTATTACGCTGTTGCTTATATTCCTACGTATCTGCGCACAACAGTAATAATGAAATTATCGTCGCTCAAAATAATTGAAAGTTACTCAAATTAGCAATAATACTTAGGCCATGGGCTGAAATCCCCACACACTTCCCATCTAGACCGATTTTGTCAGTCCTCCTATATCCCCTCTTCAAAATAAAACAGAACATGTTAACACGAACATAACCGGCAAGCATAGACAGTATAGGAACACTTTTATAGTACACCGCGAAAAATTCTTGTATTTTCGTTTTAACCTAAGTTTCATTTTTAAGCTCCATAATTATTTAATGATAAGTAATATGTAGTGAAATTTGGTACCAAATTAAAGCTAATTTGATATCCTTTACAATGAACTCAAGTTTGGGCACTTTACACCGTTTTTATTATCTGGGGATAAAAAATGTACCCCTATCCCTGCAAAAAAATAGCGCAAACACACTCACGAAGACAAAACTAAAATGTTACAATATGATATACAAGACAACACGAAAAACTAAAGCACTGACAGTGTGAACTCCCATGAAAACTGGGAATGATATAAGGTGCTCCGGATGGGTAAGCATGTCCTGTTCCGCTAGCGGCACCCGTCACACTATCAGTGAGTCAATCCAGGGTTGAGTCAAAACCAGTTATGTCAAATCCGTGAAGACGTGAAATCTAGCTGAAAATGTCCGTTTTCATTTGGGACACAGACACTTCATATCTGTCAATGATATCATGGTGACGGCCATAAAATTTCTGAAGGGATGAAAGCAACAAAGGCTGAACAAATCCCTGACTAAGCAACTTTTGGGACAGTGCTTTTGCTCTATTAAAAAAATCGCTGTATGCAAAATTGGAATTTCCCGTTTTTCAGAATTTCTGCAGTTTTGACTTTGAGATGCAAATACTTCATGAAATTGATATATAACTTGGAGATGTTGATTAGATATCCTTTCATTATATATAAGCCATAAGAAAATATGTTTTTAGACATTTTGAGAATAAATACAGTCTCATAAATTACAAACAGATAACCCCTTACCTCAAATATTCAACACAATTTATTTCATTTTATTCAGCTTGACAAGCTTAAACATTGTATAAAGATCCATTAACATTTCATTTCAAATACCAAAATACACAGACACTCCCATATATCACAAATTAAATCATGTGTGTGGTTTATGGGCAGCTATACAACAATTAAACTTCGAATTTTGTAAAATTCCGAAATGCTGAAAAATTCCATTTTTCACGCAAATCGCCCAAAATATACAATTTTACCCGTATTTTGGCAGTAAAATTGCATATTGCGATATATAAAATACATTTTTTTACATAAAGTGAAACAGTATGTTTTGTTCATATAAATGTACTGAGATACATATTTTGGGGATTTTAATGATGAATAAAAGGATATGGAGTAAATGCATATAAGACAAAGTCTCTACAAAAACATGGTAAAAACAAGCAAAGGAACAACGCTTTTATTGTTGTTCTTCATCTTGAAGTCACCATGAGGCCTTCAACAATGAGCTGTGCTCATACCTCATAGTAAGTTAAGCATCATTTTCCTGGGGTAGGGGTAAAATTTCGGTATTTAGAGTCACATTGAACACTCCTTGTTCTTCTAAACATTGTTTTGATATAACTTATATATCGGTTAGAACAATGAATTAGCATATCTCCATACAAATCCTCCAGATTTGCCACATATAACTATTTAAAGGTGAATTTTGGACAAATCTTAAATGCTGAAAATTCCCATTTTTCATCAGTTCTGTACAAAATATTGAGTTTATGATGACAAGTGTTACTTTATATGACACATCTTGATAGAAATTATGCAACATTGTTATATTCAATGCAGATTTTGTGTGTTATGATTATTTTTATGCGAATATAGTAAACAAAATGATAGGGAATATTTGTTGGGGTAGGGGTAGGTTTTTCGGTATCTAGAGTCACATTAAACACTCCTTGCTTTTCTTAACAGTGTTTTAAGACAACTAATGTATCGCTTAGAACAATTAAATGGCATAGTTGCGGATGAATCCTCCAGATTTGACATATATTACGATTTAACAATGAACTTCGGAGAAATTTGAAATGTTGAAAATTCCCATTTTTCATCAGTTTGGGCCAAATATTGAGTTTAAGTCAACAAATGGCTGTTAAAATACCGAATCATGATGTTATTCCTGCAACATTGTCATATATAACACACATTTTGTGTGTTCTAGTTATTTTTATGCCAACGTAGACAAAACATTGACAATTTTAGGGAAATTTTGTTGGGGTAGAGGTAAGATTCTTTGTATTCATAGTCACATTAAACACCCCTTGATATTCTAAACACTGTTTTAAGACAACTCATGTATTGCTAAGAACAATTAATTGGCATATCTGCAGATATATCATCCAGATTTGCCATATATAACGGGTTAACAGTGAACTTTAGCCAAATCTGAGATATTGAAAAATCCCGTTTTCATCAATTTCGGGAACAATGTTAAGTTTAAGTCAACAAATGGATATTCAATTACAAAATCGTGATGTAATTCATGCAAAATTGTCATATTCAACACATATTTTGCGTGTTTGAGTTAATTTGTTGCGAACATAGACAAAAAATTGACAATTTTAAGGAAAATGTGTTGGGGGTAGGGGTAAGATTTTCGGTATTTTGAGTCACATCAAAAAATTCTTGTTTTTCTTAGCAATGTTTTCAGACAACTAATGTATCGCTTAAAACAATTAATTGATATATCTGCAATATCCTCCAGATTTGGCATATATAACGATTTAACAATGAAATTAGGGCAAATCTGAAATATTGAAAATTCCCATTTTTCATCAATTTTAGGCAAAATATTGAGTTTAAAAAATAACTAATATGATCTAAATAGAAGCCAAAATCAGCTAAGGACAGAGCTTTGCATGAGGGAGATACTCCTTAGTTTCATAAAAATTTACAAAAATTAGATATTGTGAGGTTCCAATTATAATCGGCTTTCGAGTCAGCACCAAAATACTGACTACTGGGCTGGTGAATACCCTCGGGGACTAACAGTCCACCAGCAGTGGCATCGACCCAGTGGTAACAAAATACCGAAGTAACTGTGAATTTTGATTCTGCATATGCGCATTTCAACAACTTATGTCTCATCAGTGCAAATAAAATTTAAACGTTTGGAAGACCATAAAGTCAAAGATGTTTAAAAACTGATAGACAACAAATAATCAAAAATGATCAAAATAGAAAGCCAAAATCAGCCTAGGACACAGCTTTGCACGAAGGAGATAATCCTTAGTTTTAAGACAACAAATGGCTGTTAAAATACGAAACCATGGTATGATTTATGAAACATTGTCATATACAACACACATTTTGCGTGTTCAGGTTAATTTTGTGCTAAAATAGACAAAAAATTGACAATTTTCAGTGAATTTGTTGGGGTAGGGGTAAGTTTTATTGATATATGATGTTTATATAACATAAGAATGGCCTTTATTTGTAATACACTAGAACTTCGATGGGTCGAACTGCAATAACTCGAACACCATGGATGCCTCGAACCCTTTTTTTTAACAGTTTTTAAGAAACATGATTTTTTTATAAATAGTAGGGATGTCAACGAGTACTCGAGTACTCGAGTATCGCTCGGACGTACCGAGTATCGATTACTCGGTAATCTATTTTGATATCTGGGATTATTTTATCTCTTCTGAAAGCGCATAATTTGATTAGTATGTAAAAAGAATCCGTCACAGTAGCGATTTTATATTTGACCCGTCACAAAAGTCTTTAATTGCCAAAACCGAAATATGCCATTTGGTAATATTTCGAATATGTGTCTGATGAAAAAAGTGAAATGTAAACTTTTGGGCGACTCTTTGTTACAATTTAGACAAATAGACTGTCTCAAGAAATAAAAATAATACCTTTTTCAACAAAAACTTATTTCTTTCTAAATCTCGTCCCGTGGAGATCTAATGTAGTGCCGGGCTTCTTGTGTTCCACGTGTCATTAACTTTTTAAATACTATACAACTATGTTTGTTTTCTCTCCAATTAACGTATTGATCCGTGATGATTTATAAGCAATTTAAATCAAAAGCCGTTAATTAGATACTGATTGCATTGTCGTTGATCATTAACAAAAATCAAATGAGACAACATCAAATGTCTATTGTATTGAAAGAATGATTACGGGGTATATTTTTCTTCATGCAATGCAATCACAGTCGCTTGAATTTTAGGTAAAAAGTTAAAAAAAAATAGGAGTAAAATTGTGCTAGAACAGAGTAAAATATTTCTCTAGGACATGTATATTGCGATGTTCTAGGAGTGCAAGAGCTATTGTACCCTAACTTTTTGGGGTTATTTTTACCTAAAGTTTAGGAAACTGTCACGCAATTGTTGGTGTATATTCTATCAGAATTACCATACAACTTCTTTCCGAGCAAGTACTCGAGTACTCGCTCGGAAAAACTTTCGAGTACTCTAGTATTAAATTTTGTCCGAGTTGACATCCCTAATAAATAGACTACATTCATGGGTAGATGTGACATGGTTTCCCTGAAATGATGCTGATGTGTCACAAAGCTGTATTACTGAAATAACCGTTACAAATAAAAACACGTAACTTACATTCTTTACGTAATGGGGATATCGGCTAGATATTCTGCTTGCATCCGTTAAATTAGCTTTGAGACCTAGTGACATGAAAAATTTGCACACATACTGGCCTCTCACTGATACTGCCCATGCCTACTGAAAGGTATGATGATTCTTCACCAAACCCTTCGGGAAGTTTTGAGTTTGATTTTTCTTCCGTAATGCGACAGTGTTCTACCAGCAGACTAGGCTCTTTGAGCTAGCCGACAGTTTAGCGGCGAGCACCCTTTGACCCATCTTTCAAAATTACGTATTATCTTTTTCTCTCTTTTCAAGATTGTGGTCATGGAGTTAGTAGTCTACCTGTATTGGGTTTTATTCGTATGTTTTATACTATAGGGAAACGGGACAGATAAAGGGGAGGTTTTGGTACCCNCGTAATTTGTTTTGCGAGTATGGAATTCTAAGCGACAGCACGAGATGCATTGCGAGCTGAGAATTCAATGTGAGCAAAGAAATTGCTAATAGTATTTTTATCGGTAATTCATCTGTTGATATATACAAGACTGATATTTCCATTTTTACTGCGATATGTTTTTAGTTAAGCACAAAAGTTTGGTTAAATATAAGGCTTAGTTTCTTAGAATCTTTTTTGTCACGAAACGTCGCGAGACCGGATGTTATTACGCTGATGCTTATATTCCTACGTATCTGCGCACAACAGTAATAATGAAATTATCGTCGCTCAAAAATAATTGAAAGTTACTCAAATTAGCAATAATACTTAGGCCATTGGCTGAAATCCCCACACACTTCCCATCTAGACCGATTTTTGTCAGTCCTCCTATACCCCCCCCCCCTTCAAAATAAAACATAACATATTAACACGAACATAACCTGTACGCATAGACAGTAAAGGGCCACTTTTATAGTACACCGCGAAAAATTCTTGTATTTTCGTTTGAACCTAAGTTTCATCTTTTAAGCTCCATAATTATTTAATGATAAGTAATATGTAGTGAAATTTGGTACCAAATTAAAGCTAATTTGATATCCTTTACAATGAACTCAAGTTTGGGCACTTTACACCATTTTTATTATCTGGGGATACAAAAAATTTACCCCTCCCCCTGCAAAAAAATAGCGAAAATGAAAATTTTAGGCTGTTAATTCCTTTGAGGTAAACAACCCTCGTCATTTGATTTAGTTTTTATGCTTACCTTATCTGTTGTGATACAATGTTGGAAAATAAAACCATTAATGTCCATAAAATTTCGATTTTCGGTATAAAATTGTTGAAAAATGGAATTTTTCGGAATTTTAGATTTTTTCACAATTTCGACTCTTTAACTTCATGGTCGTAGAAATCTGAATATATATTTAATAATTGCCGATGTAATAATGATTTATCATATGTTAGCAACAAATCGTGTGCAAACATTTCAGTTTCAGACGTATTGTAGGTTCAGAAATGTCAAAATTAGCACCCCTCCCCCTAAAAATTAAGGGAAAATATGAAATATTCA
Organism: Modiolus philippinarum; assembly: GCA_002080025.1. NCBI lineage: Eukaryota > Metazoa > Mollusca > Bivalvia > Mytilida > Modiolidae > Modiolus > Modiolus philippinarum. The sequence continues at coordinate 164,027 of MJUU01067347.1, read as the reverse complement.
GGCTCTAAATGATTAAAGAATAATGTTTTACTGGAATTCTCGTGTGTATTTCACTAAAGCTGACATGCAGAAGATCATTTAAGTAGATTTAAATTTTTAAGAGGTCTCTTTTTTATTCTTCTGCTCGAAACAACGGCAGTAGAATACCGAAGGAACATGGGAAGCGAAGACTACAAAAATCGAAATCCGAAGACATGGCAAAACGGCAAGAGAGAAAAACACGGACAAAACAAGGATGTGAGACAGCTACAAGCACGGAAATAAAAAGACGACATTAAAAACTAAGGCAATCATAGTGTGAACTCCCATGAAAAACGGGAGTGACATCAGGTGCTCCGGAATGTTAAGCATGTCCTGCCCCGCTTGCGACACCCGTCACACTATCAGTAGGGCATAAAGTGTTTTGTAAGGGTGTTTGACAGCGGATTGGTTTATGTCATTTTCTAACCCTTAGACAAAATCAACCATGATACATGTTACTTCTCTAACCCTCAAACAGTATCATGGTGAAATTTTGAAAAGCTTTTGGTAAATCTAAATCTAAAGCATGAAAACAATCACAAGGACAAATCGGTAGCACAAACATTACTCTCGAAGACAAAACTAAAATGTTACAATATGATAAACAAGACAACACGAAAAACTAAAGCACTGACAGTGTGAACTCCCATGAAAACTGGGAGTGATATCAGGTGCTCCGGATGGGTAAGCATGTCATGCTCCGTTAGCGGCACCCGTCACACTATCAGTGAGTCAATCCAGGGTTGAGTCAAAACCAGTTATGTCAAATCCGTGAAGACGTGTAATCGAGCTGAAAATGTCCGTTTTCATTTGGGACACAGACACTTCATATCTGTCAATGATATCATTGTAAAGGCCATAAAATTTCTGAAGGGATGAAAGCAACAAAGGCTGAACAAATCCCTGACTAAGCAACTTTTGGGACAGTGCTTTTGCTCTATTAAAAAAATCGCTGTATGCAAAATTGGAATTTCCCGTTTTTCAGAATTTCTGCAGTTTTGACTTTGAGATGCAAATACTTCATGACATTGAGATATAACTTGAAAATGATGATAAGATATCCTTTCATTATATTCAAGCCATAAGAAAATATGTTTTCAAACATTCTAGAATAACTACAGTCTCATAAATTACAAACATATAACCCCTTACCACAAATATCCAACACAATTTATTTCATTTTATTCAGCTTGACAAGCTTAAACATTGTATAAAGGTCCAATAACATATCAATTCAAATACCAAAATACACAGACACTCCCATATATCAGAAATAAAATCATGTGTTTGGTTTATGGGCAGTTATACAACATTAAACTTCGAATTTTGTAAAATTCCGAAATGCTGAAAAATTCCATTTTCACGCAAATCGCCCAAAATATACAATTTTACCCGTATTCTGGCAGTAAAATTGCATATTGCGATATATAAAATACATTTTTTTACATAAAGTGAAACATTAGTATGTTTTGTTCATATAAATGTACTGAGATACATATTCTGGGGATTTTTAATGATGAATAAAAGGATATGGAGTAAATGCATATGAGACAAAGTCTCTACAAATACATGGTAAAAACAAGCAAATGAACAACGCTTTTATTGTTGTTCTTCATCTTGAAGTCACCATGAGGCCTTCAACAATGAGCTATGCTCATACCTCATAGTAAGTTAAGCATCATTTTCCTGGGGTAGGGGTGAAAATTTCGGTATTTAGAGTCACATTGAACACTCCTTGTTCTTCTAATTGTTTTGATATAACTTAAATATCGGTTAGAACAATGAATTGGCATATCTGCATACAAATCCTCCAGATTTGCCACATAACTATTTAAAGGTGAATTTTGGACAAACCTGAAATGCTGAAAATTCCCATTTTTCATCAGTTCTGTACAAAATATTGAGTTTATGTTGACAAGTGTTACTTGATATGACACATCTTGATAGAAATTATGCAACATTGATATATTCAATGCAGATTTTGTGTGTAATGATTATTTTTATGCGAATATAGTAAAAAAAATGATAGGGAATATTTGTTGGGGTAGGGGTAGGTTTTTCGGTATCTAGAGTCACATTAAACACTCCTTGCTTTTCTTAACAGAGTTTTAAGACAACTAATGTATCGCTTAGAACAATTAAATGGCATAGTTGCAGATGAATCCTCCAGATTTGACATATACTACGATTTAACAACTTCGGAGAAATTTGAAATTTTGAAATTCCCATTTTTCATCAGTTTGGGCCAAATATTGAGTTTAAGTCAACAAATGGCTGTTAAAATATCAAATCATGATGTAATTCATGCAACATTGTCATATATAACACACATTTTGTGTGTTCTAGTTATTTTTATGCCAACGTAGACAAAATATTGACAATTTTAGGGAAATTTTGTTGGGGTAGGGGTAAGATTCTTTGTATTCATAGTCACATTAAACACCCCTTGATATTCTAAACACTGTTTTAAGACAACTCATGTATTGCTAAGAACAATTAATTGGCATATCTGCAGATATATCATCGAGATTTGCCATATATAACGGGTTAACAGTGAACTTTAGCCAAATCTGAGATATTGAAAAATCCCGTTTTTCATCAATTTCGGGAACAATGTTAAGTTTAAGTCAACAAATGGATGTTAAATTACAAAATCGTGATGTAATTCATGCAAAATTGTCATATTCAACACATATTTTGCGTGTTTGAGTTAATTTGATGCGAACATAGACAAAACATTGACAATTTTAAGGAAAATGTGTTGGGGTAGGGGTTAGATTTTCGGTATTTTGAGTCACATCAAACAATTCTTGTTTTTCTTAACAATGTTTTCAGACAACTAATGTATCGCTTAAAACAATTAATTGATATATCTGCAATATCCTCCAGATTTGGCATATATAACGATTTAACAATGAAATTTGGGCAAATCTGAAATATTGAAAATTCCCATTTTTCATCAATTTTAGGCAAAATATTGAGTATAAAAAATAACTAATATGATCTAAATAGAAAGCCAAAATCAGCTAAGGACAGAGCTTTGCATGAGGGAGATACTCCTTAGTTTCATCAAAATTTACAAAAATTAGATATTGTGAGGTTCCAAATATAATCGGCTTTCGAGTCAGCACCAAAATACTGACTACTGGGCTGGTAAATACCCTCGGGGACTAACAGTCCACCAGCAGTGGAATCGACCCAGTGGTAACAAATAACTAAATACCAAAGTTACTGTGAATTTTGATTCTGCATATGCGCATTTCAACAACTTATGTCTCATCAGTGCAGATAAAATTTAAACGTTTGGAAGACCATAAAGTCAAAGATGTTTAAAAACTGATAGACAACAAATAATCAAATATGATCAAAATAGAAAGCCAAAATCAGCTTAGGACACAGCTTTGCATGAAGGAGATACTCCTTAGTTTTAAGTCAACAAATGGCTGTTAAAATACGAAACCATGGTATGATTTATGAAACATTGTCATATACAACACACATTTTGCGTGTTCAGGTTAATTTTATGCTAGCGTAGACAAAAAATTGACAATTTTCAGTGAATTTGTTGAGGTAGGGGTAAGTTTTATTGATATATGATGTTTATATAACATAAGAATGGCCTTCATTTGTAATACACTAGAACTTCGATGGGTCGAACTGCAATAACTAGAACACCATGGATGCCTCGAACCCTTTTTTTTAACAGTTTTTAAGAAACATGATTTTTTAAATAAATAGTAGGGATGTCAACGAGTACTCGAGTACTCGAGTATCGCTCGGACGTACCGAGTATCGATTAGCAAAATCGGTACTCGAGTACTCGGTAATCTATTTTGATATCTGGGATTATTTTATCTCTTCTGAAAGCGTATAATTTGATTAGTACATGTATGTAAAAAGAATCCGTCACAGTAGCGATTTAATATTTGACCCGTCACAAAAGTCTTTAATTGCCACCATCGAAATATGCCATTTGGTAATATTTCGAATATGTGGCTGATGAAAAAAGTGAAATGTAAACTTTTGGGTGACTCTTTGTTACAATTTAGAGAAATAGACTGTCTCAAGAAATAAAAATAATACCTTTTTCAACAAAAACTTATTTCTTTCTAAATCCCGTCCCGTGGAGATTTAATGTAGTGCCGGGCTTCTTGTGTTCCACGTGTCATTAACTTTACAAATACTATACAACTATGTTTGTTTTCTCTCCAATTAACGTATTGATCCGTGATGATTTATATGCAATTTAAATCAAAAGCCGTTAATTAGATACTGATTGCATTGTCGTTGATCATTAACAAAAATCAAATGAGACAAAATCGAATGTCTATTGTATTGAAAAAATGATTACGGCGTATATTTTTCTTCATGCAATGCAATCACAGTCGCTTGAATTTTAGGTAACAAGTTAAAAAAATAAGAGTAAAATTGTGCTAGAACAAAGTAAAATATTTCTCTAGGACATGTATATTGCGATGTTCTAGGAGTGCAAGAGCTATTGTACCCTAATTTTTTTGGGGTTATTTTTACCTAAAGTTTAGGCAACTGTGACGCAATTGTTGGTGTATATTCTATCAGAATTATCATACAACTTCTTTCCGAGCGAGTACTCGAGTACTCGCTCGGAAAAACTTTCGAGTACTCTAATATTAAATTTTGTCCGAGTTGACATCCCAAATAAATAGACTACATTCATGGGTAGATGTGACATGGTTTCCCTGAAAAGATGCTGATGTGTCACAAAGCTGTATTACTGAAATAACCATTACAAATAAACACACGTAACTTACATTCTTTACGTAATGGGGGATATCGGCTAGATATTCTGCTTGCATCCGTTAAATTAGCTTTGAGACCTAGTGACATGAAAATTTTGCACACATACTGGCCTCTCACTGATACTGCCGATGTCTACTGAAAGGTATGATTATTCTTGACCAAACCCTTCGGTAAGTTTTGAGTTTGATTTTTTTTCCGTAATGCGACAGTGTTCTACCAGCAGACTAGCCTCTTTGAGTTAGCCGACAGTTTAGCGGCGAGCACCCTTTGACCCATCTTTCAAAATTACGTATTGTCTTTTTCTCTCTTTTCAAGATTGTGGTCATGGAGTTAGTAGTCTACCTGTATTGGGTTTTATTCGTATGTTTTATACTATAGGGAAACGGGACAGATAAAGGGGAGGTTTTGGTACCCCTAAACCGGTTTAACCCTACCGCTGGCTTTTTCTAGTGCCGGTACCAAGTCCGACTGTCCCGAGTTCCTATCGTTGTCTACGTTTGTCTTTTGTCTTTTACGTGTTTTTCTTGTGTAGTTCCCTTGCACATTGTTGCATGTAAGTATAATTTTCAGCCATTGTAGGTGTTTCCAGTTATCCATTTTTAACACTATGTTAACAAAAGTGCCATATATGTCGGTATAAAAACAAAACAAAATCTTATCTAAATAAAATAACAGATCTCAATGTCATCGCTTGTCATGACGTCGATTCGAAGAGAAGTGGTCTAACTAAGTAAATAGTAGAAATGAATTGGATTAAAGATTAGAGAAATATCATGTTATGCTGACGAACATAAAATGCAAACATAACAGAGGACGTAATACATTGGTCAGATACTACAAATAACACTAAAAATATTAATATCAATAATCTTCAATAATGCTGATGATGTACGCATTACAAGTCAGTCAGGTGAAATACTGAAAATGGTCCATGAGACAAGGACTTATGTCTCATCAGTGCAGATAAACTCGAATCAATTGGAAAACCATGAACCGAAATGCATGTAAAAGCTGATAGAGAGCAAATTACCAATAGGACCTACATAGGCAAGCCAAAATCAGCTAAGGACAGGGCCATGCAAGAGGGAGATACTCCTTAGGTTTTAACAAAATTTTCGTGAATTTAGATATTGCAAATTTTCAAATAAAATCGGTTTTTCGGGCCAGCACCGAAGTACTGGCTACTGGGTTGGTGAATACCCTCGGGGACTTACAGTCCACCAGCAGTGGCATCGGCCAAGTGGTAACAAATAATAAAATACCGAGATTACCGTGAATTTAGGTTCTGCATATGCGCATTTCGACAACTTATGTCTCATCAGTGCAGACAAACTCGAAACATTTTGAAAACCATAAATCGAAATGTATGTTAAAGCTGATAGAGAGCAAATTACCAATATTAAAGGGCGTCAAGCCCTTCTATATGTAGAGAGGTTGTTTTTAATGATAAGACTTGATACACTGATCAAGAAAATCTGACTAGTTTTTCAGTTGTTTCGAATTCATGATGTATACTGCAACTTAATTTTGTTTTAGCAGATAGTTGAGAAGGTATGCAGTATAAAAATATTAATTAGATAAAAAAGCAATATTTTTCATTGGAAAACGTTTTTAATACAACCTACTGTATTGATATCAAAATTTAGATAGCTTTATCTTCGTATCCAAAAAATAACCAATGGGAAAACATGTAGCAGACGACATTCGTGGTCAATGTAGGTTTTTCAAAATTAAGTATGACGATCCTTAATTTATGAAATGCAACATTTACAGAAAATTAATTGTGACATTCCTGAACTTATGGAACATGACATTTTCAAATTAATTGTGACCTTCCCGAATTTATGAAGTGTGATTTCCTCTTGACGCCCTTCAGTAGGTTGTTCCTATTGTCATATTAATAGATTGTACGGTAAATATTCTGCTTTATAAGGGACAAGAATGTTTGAGAGAACCGAACAGATGTCATAAAAAATTGTATCAGGATATCATATGAAATTAGAAAAAAGTAAATGCAACTGGAAGATAGTTTTGTATTTCATTTTGACAACTGCTACTGTACACTTACTAATTTTCGCGATCTTCGCGCGTGTGAAAATACCGTGAAAATAAGCAGTACTACAAATGCATGAGCACATATAGAAAATTGTGAAAATTAGTTGCCGCGAAATTGACTAGAAAGGACAAGTTGCAAATAAAGTATCATTAAGAATTAGTCGGTTTACAGTATAATACAATTACGAAGAATTCTCGAAATAATTGAAGAATATAGATAATAGATTTTTAGGACATAATAGTTAGATTTTTTTCAGGATGTTCTTTACCAAAGGTAGTCGGACCGTGTAAGGCTCGTATACCAAGATATTACAACAACCCTAGAACTGGACTGTGTGGAAAGTTTTTCTATGGCGGATGTCAAGGAAACGCAAATAATTATAAAACCTTTGCAGAATGTAATAAAAAATGCGGAGGGAAAAGGCCAGGTACAAAAATTAATGCAATAGCTGTTGAACTTTTTTAGTTATAGTCCCTTGAATTTGATAAAATGGAGAAGATTCAAGCAAATAACAAAATATTTACAAAGAAGAGTTATAAACAGGATGGTATTTAAGACAAAGGATGGCCTGTTGTACAAGGCGAACACTAACTAAAACCTTACAATTTCAATAACACAAAAAGGAGTATGAATGCATCTTTGTTATCAATATTTGCACATACTGATTTGAAAAGAGACGTGGAATATAGGATTTAGGGGCCGCCTTGAACTCGCTATGAGGTCTGAGCAAAGCTCATTGTTGAAGGCCTAATGGTGAACGACAATAAAATAACTAAATACCGAAGTTACTGTGAATTTATTTTCTGCATATGCGCATTTCGACAAGTTATGTCTCTTCAGTGCCGATAAAATTTAAACGTGTGGAAGACTATAAACTCATAGATGTTAAAAACTGAGAGAGAACAAATAACCAATAAGATCTAAAGCCAAAATCAGCTAAGGACAGAGCTTTGCATGAGGAAGATACTCCTTAGTTTTCAACAAAATTTTTAAAACAGTAGATATTGCAAGGTTCCAAATAGGATCGGCCTTCGGGCAGCACCAAAGTACTGACTACTTATTCAAAAGCAATGTTCCGTTGATTGGTTCTTCTCTGTAGTTGTTTAGACTTTGTTTCTTGTGCATTTACTCCGTATCCTTTCCTTGTTTATCATGGAAATAAAGTTTCCATAACGAGAACAAGTTGATTATGAAATTCCTCATATCGAGTTTAATAAATTTTGCAAATGTTTGAAGGCGAGGCTTGCCGTGCTTTTAAACATTTCAAAATTTATTTAACGAGATGTGAGAAAATTTCATAATTAACGTGTTTAAGTTGTGGAAATTGTTTCTCTAATGACTGGACGAAAACGCCGAGGATTTTATTCCGAATAAATTTGGCGGGAAATGTTACGAATCTTGTTCTCCTCTCTAGAGAGGAGAACAAATCTTTCCACACCGTTCAGGAAATGTGAAAACTGGATAGAAATTAGAGAATAGGATATAATTGATTTTATTTGTGCTATGATTGAATTGACTTTGTAAACAAGAGGCTATTGACCAAAAATACTCGATTGATTTAATGTTTCCATATTTTTAAATAATTGCGATGCTTCTTTTTCTATGATTGTTCTTTAGCAATTTCATTTTTTAATCTGAGTTAATTTTTGGATTACATTATGTGATATACATTCCTCATAAAAATTTTGAACTTTTCTCTATAATTCTTCCTTAATCGACTTTATATTTTAATAGTTTGCTTTATCAACGTGTTTCATATTATTCATTTTTAATTATGTTTTTTACCTATGGTTTATTAATTTTACTTTCGCTGGCTCCAAGCCTTTCAATAAAATTTGTTTTAATGAATATTTATGTGATGTTTGCTACCTCCGTTATCATATTTTTGAATGTACGATAAATAAAGGTATTTGCTTAAGATGAGTACACGTGTAACTCGTTAAGCACTTAGAGTAGCTGTTATAATCATATTTTGTGCTATATAGACATTGAATGATAATAATTACTGTTTAAACACAAAAGGAATCTGATGAAGGCATTTCAATGATTAACAAAATACCGAATTCCCATTAAATTTACTTTCTGCAGAAGGCTTTTTCGACAACTAATGTCACTTCGGTGCAAATAAAATCAAAACATTTGAAAGTTCCGATTTCGAAAGAAATATCTAACCTGATAGAGGACAAACACACAAAGGAATCTAAATAAAAAGCAAAAACTAGCTAACGACAGAGCTTTGCATGAGGGAGATACTCCTTAGTTTTATAACAAAATTTTCTAAATTTCTAATATTTTAAGTTTTCAAACAAAATTTGCTTTCAAGCCAAAAAATAAATTATACTCTTTCTTTTAATATTTGCCCCATTTAGTTGGGCTGTTATGGTTTAAAGTGCTGGAGATGCATTGACATACATGTATATGCTTTGAACTTTTTTGCAATTGTAATGGTCCTGCCGCAAGAACTAAATTGATCCGTCTGTGTAAGCTCGTTCAAAACAACTCATTCCAAAAATTTGGGTTTCATTAATGAAAATGGATTCGCAAAAATTTTTGCTGATATGTTATCTCTTCAAACAGAAAAAAACACGAGTTTTTATTAAACCCTCCTAATACCTTAATGAAATACAGTTATATTCTATATTACAGACTGCACCTTGCCAAAGAAAGTTGGACCATGTGAGGCACTTATAACTAGCTACTTTTACAATTCTAACTCTGGCAAATGTGAAAAGTTCATCTATGGTGGCTGTGAGGGAAACGCAAATAGATTCGAGAATCTACAGGACTGTGGAGCACAATGCGGTGGAAACAATCCAGGTACCTTTAGTCTCACCCTAGCACAATTTTAAATAATCCGGCTAACGCATTATACTATACAATTCAGCTACTTTAAATCTCAAAATAAGCTTTTATAATAAGCATTCCAGTTACTTATAATTGCAAAGCAAGCTTTATTATAATACAATCCAGTGACTTAAAATCTCAAAATTAGCCACTATTATAAACAATCCATTTACTTAAGATCTCTAAACAACCATTATTTAATCAATCACATCCCAAGAAAGCTATGTATAATATGTAATGTGATGTAAAGGTAAATGTTTAAATATCAAAAACCGAAACTACAAATTACTTCGAACCGGGGAAAAACCATTATCCACTGCATCAAATAAAAATTTGCTTTCATTTTTCTCAACACTTTAAATAACAAAACTAACCTTATATTAACAATATAAACAATATATAAACAATCCATGTATTAAGAATCTCAAAGCAAGCATTTTGATAATTGTATGTATATAGCTCTTATAATGAAGAATGACTTTACCAATATTCCTACAACAATAGGTATAGGAACTTATTTTAATCGAAAACTGTGCCTGTGTCAATCATCAACGTAATAACTGTACACAATTTATAACCGATTAATGCAAAGTATTTAATAAATGCATTAAAGTAAGTTCTGGCGTATAGGAATACCACATAAAAGTCGTTAAAATGTATATTACAGTGTAACCTGATCAAACCGGCCCCTGCCTAAACCGGATTCCTGTCTATTCCGGACGAAAATTTAAGTCCCATCTTTTTTCTTTAAAAATCCATTGTAAAACAACCTGAGTATACCGGCCACTGTGTATTCCGAATTCCGGCCTTTGATGGTTGTCCTAGTTCACTAATTACTGTTATACTTCACCTGACTAATCCGGTTGCATGTAAAAATCAGATACACATGAACTCGTCAAAGATTTGTGATCATCTCTATACTTCATTAGCGGGGATCTGTGGCGGGGTAATTTTACGGTGATTATATAACATTTCCCTAAAAATAACATCGTAACAGCATTATCAAGAAATCAGTTTTGATTTTGTGTACTTGATGCAAGATTCGAAAATTGGAAAATAGAAGGCACTTTCTTACATTAGCAAATAGAAAGTAAATTCGATACAATTAATACACATTCACGAGAAGAAGAGTCACCGAAGTAAAATATTATTTAGTTTTTGAAAGGGTCATACCTCGGTTTTACGTAAAATGAGTTAAAAATTGTCCATTCGTTTAGAAAACTACATTTGTGCCTATTTGACCTCGAGATCCGGCATACTCATATAACTCAAATACCAAAGAGGAATACCGATAAAACAAAACTAGATGTTTCCCAAACAAGAACAAATGGAAGATTAAATTTATTAGTATAAATAAACCAATTATTCACTTTGAAGTTAGAATAATAGGAATCTTAACAGCGTTACAAAATACAGAAAGTGCTTAGAGTAGCCGGTGCTCCCTTTGACATTTCACTTCCGGAATTCTGTAAAACCTGAATAAATCGGCGCACTGTGCAAACCGGCCATAATTTTCAGTCCCGTGGTCGGCCGGTTTACTCAGGTTTTACTGTATTGTAAAATGATGGGTATTTATGCAAACGATGTGGAAAACTAATATCTAATTTTATTCGATAGAAGCTTATTTGTTAAAGAAAGGGCCATGACTTCGTGATTTATTCCTTCATAAATATTAGCCATTTTGGCATTTTAACTCATCGGCTTAAATCATAAATATTTTTTTATATAAATTAGGAAATCAATTTTAATCGACATTTTCCAAAATATATTCAGTCGTTTTTAAAAGTTGAGTTTTCAACAAATTAAAAAAAAAACTGGAGAGAGACTTATCTAGTTAAAATGCTAAAAGGTAAAAAATTGTATTGTAAATCACTAATATAGGAAAAATGAAAGGATATGGATTGAATGTACATGTGACAAAAACGCACACGATACATAGAAAACTCATATGGTTACCTATCATTGCCTAACATTAGATTTTGGAGAATAAATTGTTAAAAATATTGGCAATTTGATTATTTTGCATACTGTCTGAAAACTCAGACGTACATGCATCCTCAGTACTGATACAATTAAAATTTGGGAGGGAAAAAATATAATAAAATTTAAGAGTCGTTAGTACTCCCGTAAAAATGCGCCGGAAAATTGAAGACAGAGACCCAAAATTATTATCCCCGCAACTCCGAATGAAAGTTCTGGGATATTGTCGTTGGTCTCGTCCGTCCGTCTGTCCGTCCGTCCGTCTGTCCGTCTGTCTGTCCGTCCGTCACAGATTCTTGTGACGCGAACTCCTCCTACTTTTTTGGATTTAGGGTTTTAATTTTGTTATAGAACTGTTGCATATATGCTGCAGATGCGCAATAAGCTTTCGAATTTTTGATATTGGTCTTGGTGCAAACAAGAAGCCCCAAGATGTCAATTTTGACACATGTGGCATGCGACGCGAACTCTTCCTAAATTTTTGGATTTAGGGTTTTAATTTTGTTGTAGAATTGTTGCATATGGTCTGTAGATGCGCAATAAGCTTTCGGATTTTTGATATTTATCTTGATGCAAACAAGAGGCCCAAAATGTCGATTTGAAAAAGACCACAAAATGTGGATTGTGACACATATGGCATGCGACGCAAACTCATCCTACATTTTTGGATTTATGGATTTTATTTTGTTGCAGAATTGTTGCATATAGTCTTTTGATGCGCAATAAGCTTTCAGAATTTTGATTCCGGTTCCAACTTTGGTAAATTTCCTGAAAATTTTAAAGACTGATATTTTTTGACATTTTGGCATATAATCTTATATTTTGGCAAGAATTTGGAAAAAAATAAAAATTCTGAAATCTTAGAATTCGAAAATGTGATTCCAATTTTGGTAAATTTCCTGAAAGTCTCAAAGACCACTTATTTTTTTAGAATTCTACCTAGCAACCATACTTTTAGCATTTGTTTTGATAAGGTTAATCATTTTCACCAATTGGATTTCCAAAATATTTGATCACAATTTGGTAAATTTCCTGAAAGTGTCAAAGACCACTTATTTTTTGGAATTCTACCTAGCAACAATACTGTTAGGATTTGTTTCCATTAGGGCAATCATTTTCACCAATTGAATTTCAAAAAAAATTGATTCCAATTTTGGGTAATTTCCTGAAAGTGTCAAAGACCACATATTTTTTTTGGAATTCTACCTATCAACCAAACTGTTAGGATTTGTTTCCATTATCGCCATCATTTTCACTGCTGAGTCAGGGATATGTTCAGCCTCTGTGACTTTCGTCCCTTCAAAAATTCTATGGCCGTCACCACGACATGGATAGATGTGAAATGTCAGGGTCACAAATAAAAACTGACATTTTCACCTAGATTCGCGTCTTCCTTGATTTGACATTACCGGTTTTGACTTTACCCTGGATTGACCAACTGACAGTGTGACGGGTGCTGTGCACAGAGCAGGACATCCTTACCCTTCCGGGGCACCTGATGTCACTCTTGTTGCTGAGAGTTCACACTATTAGTGCTTTATTTTTTTTGTGTTGTATATGTAATGTTCGTGTGTTTTGTGGGCATGTGGTGTCTTTGGTCTTCCGTCTTTTGGTGTTCTTGCTTTTGCCTTGTATCTGGACTTTGATTTGTGTAATCCTGTGCTTTGTTCCTTCTGTATTCTACTGCCGCTGTTTTTTTCACCAATTGAACTTGAAAAATATTTGATTCCTATTTTGGTAAATTTCATGAAAGTGTCAAAGACGACATATTTTTCGGAATTCTACCTAGCAACCAAACTATTGGCATTTGTTTTGATAAGGTCAATTATTTTCACCAATTGGATTTCCAAAATAATTGATTCCAAGTTTGCTAAAATTCCTGGAAGTCTCAAAGACTACTTATTTTTTTGGAATTCTGCCTAACAACCATATATTCGTAAATTCCTTATGGTAAAAATAGTGACTGTCAATAGTTTAATTTCAAAAATGTTCAGAAAAATTATACCCAGGGTCTATAGCTGTTTTCTGTGTCAAACAGGGGGTGCGGGGATCACTGTCGTTTCCGACAGTCATTACTCTAGTTTATTTTATGATGCTAAAAGTATGAAAATACTAGTGCATGGAATTTCAAGTTAACGGCTAATAGTAAAGCAGTAATGCCCCAAAAAATTAATTCTAACTATGTTTGTATTTGTCATAGATTATTGCATTTTAAATCAAAGTAAATATATGTAAAAATTTGTAGGACCCAAGCCTGGAAGATGCCCAAATAAAAATCCACCTGGCTTAGCATGTCCTGCAGTGGTAAGACCAACTGATTGTATAGGGGATAACAGTTGCCCTGGGAAACAGAAATGTTGTCAAATTGGCTGTTCTAGGAGCTGTGTAGACCCAGGTATATATTCGTTGTTTATTTTTTGAACTTAAAATATCTTTTTTTTTTATTTCTAATTTGATTGAATTTTAACTTTTATCTAAGATTCCATGTCCCGTGTACCATAAGATTTTAAAAATGTTGAAGACGTTGCAAAAAATTATAGACTGTTCAAAGAAAATTTGAAGTTGTCTAAAATTACGCAATAACAAAATGACAATACCGATGACAAAATACCAGAGGGTTAATTAAAACCAAACAGGGTCATTACTTATAAAATAGTTCCTTTCAATGTATTTCCGAGAAGTCCACATCTTATCCTCTATTCAACATTTGTCCTCAAAGATAGACATTATTTTTTTTCTGAAATAACTACAAATCGAATTAAAACGTTGTCTCTATAGGCCAAGTGTTTTTCATTTAAAATGTATTCATCAAGTCTGAATTTCATACCGGCAGCCGGCATTTTGGAAGTATGAAGTATGAAAACATTTGAAGTTTCTCTATGTAAAACCACATGGCAAATGTTGCTAAATTTGATGATCCTCTTTGAAAGATATATAAGGAAATTGCATACCTAATCCAATAAGGATCCTACTGGACACATTTTTAAAGAAGGCTGAAAGAAATACGGCAAAAAAAAAACTAAGCAAACTAACAATTATGATAAGTTTGCCTTACAAGAAGGAGTATACGTAGACCACTGCCAAGCGAGATTGTTTGCGTGATGTTAAATTGTACTTTTAGAAAACTATTAAGTCAAAGATCTCTCTGATACTGCCTAGCCAATTGGAACTACATTCAAGCAGCAGCAGGGACAAATTTTCAAATTTGACCCTTTGGAAAAAGCATTTGAAGATGATCGCTAATAGAACCAATGGGTTCAGACATTATCTTTGCATTGTCTGCCGCAAAAAAAAAAAAAAATATTCGATAAATACACAACTAAACAAAGATCATTAATTAAAATTGGACATTTTGGTAAAATGAGGTCAAAGATCTCCTCTAATTTATTTGGTTTTTAGAACGAACAGTGTCTTTAAATATAAGGTTGTCCCCTTTAGAAATATTTCTTGGAAGTCATCAAGACGACCTCCATAGATAAGCATTCCTTCCCAGTTTTTTACATTTGCCATTTAAGCTGGATTTTCCGAAGAGCTGTAGGCCGACCACCTTTGGAAGCACACATTTAAAGATCTTCACCTCTGAAACAGTCAAGTCATCAGGAACCATTTTAAAAAAACGCATTTAAGAACATTCAACTCTGAAACTGCAAAACTATCTTGAACTTAACTTGCTGACAATTGTGTTTAAATGGTCCTCTTTAATTAATTTGTTCAGCACTCATCAAAGATCGTTTCTCACATTGAACACCAGATGACACCAGATCATTTTCTTTACAACTGAAGTTTGTTTTTCCTCTACCGGAATTTGACTTTACTACCGCAGTTGACATGTCTAACAGGGTGGGTGTCTTATGAGAAGCAGCAGATACCTTCACTATACCGGTGCACCTGATCTTACCCATGGTTTTTTAATTTGGTCCCTGCTTTCATCTTCATATGTGTTGTGTGTCTGTTTTTTTTTCTGTGTCGGTCTGATGTTATGTCTTTGTTTTTCCGATGTTGCAACTCGCTTTAGACAGACGGTTTGATTTCCACTTGTATATAGTATTTGAATTTATAGATTACTCTACAATCTACAAAACTTATCATTTAAATGGTGTTTGTGGTCGAATAAGTCCGTTATTCTGTTTCCCTCTTAAGGTAGTAGACCTAGGTTAAGGGAGATAACTCTTTAAATCAGTAAGACGTTTGAAATAGTTAGTTAGTTTCATCAATGCTCTTTAAGCATTCACGTGAAAAAGAATAAAAAACCATCTATGTTACTCAGAGGCTTAGAATCTGTTTATGAAAATGATTTCAACAAACTCACCTGTGATTTTTAAGAGTTATGTCCCTTAACCTAGGTCTACTACCTTAACTAAGTTAAAATAGGTGTGTTTTGAATGAAAGTTACAACAAATGTCCGAAGCAATTAGAAGGAGAAACCATGTAATAAGGAAAATCCACAAGACATGTGACAATATGGAGAACACACAACCCAACGCACGCACATGTTTTTCTTAAAAGCCGTCATATTTGCATTTTGATTCTAAAATAAAGATCTTCATTATTCATGATTTTATCATTTAAGTGATATTTAAACTATGTAAATGTCATAAGAAGACGAAAACAACATTTTCAGGTTCGATTTGTTATTGCTGAGTTCTCGTTAGATGTGGTGCTACGCTGGAGATCTTTTTTTCCAAATGCAAAGGTTAACTGTTTTCGAATAGACAGACATGACATAAAAAATATCGCCACCAAGATAGTAAAGGTTTAAATTTAAGAATACAAAGTTAATCCACATGTCTTTCTTTGCTAGCCGTCTTTGTACAGGTTGAGAACACTCTCCAAAACGGGATGTTGTATCCTAAACGGGATATTATATCCCAAACGGGATATAAATTTCATAGAGTAAAATCACTAATTGTGAGTTTTTGATAATTTGACACAAATGCGCATTTTAATAGATCAATATTAACAACTTTTGGTTAGCAATTTTCCTTTGTTGTGAATGGCTTAAAAGATTGATCCCTTGGCGTTTTCTGAGGGATCAATCACGGAAACGGAACTGAACGGAAAAAACTTCCTAAACAAAAGTTGTTTGTATTGATCTAGAAAGGTGCGCATTTCTGTCAAATAGAAAAATCCAAAATGATTGATTCATGTGATTTTACTGTATGAAATTAATAACCCGTTTGGGATATAATATCCCGTTTGGGATACAATATCCCGTTTGCGAGAGTGTTCCCAACCTGTTGTAGGGTATCACTCATATTTATTAAACATTAGGTACATGTCATTACACATTTTATAATTTGGTGTTTGTTTTGTGAGTGTGTTGTGCCTTATGTCTTCATTTTTCTGATGTTCTCATTCTTGCCTTGTCTCTGGACATTGATTTATATATTTATGTTCTTTATAGTTTGTATTCTTCTAACGTCGTTTTAAACTTCATTAAATAAAAACAAAGATGGAACTATTTTTAGTCTGTAAAAAGATGGAATCTTGAAGTTTTAGCAATTTAGTTAACTTGTTAGCATAAATAAGTATTTTTAGTAAATTTCTAAATACAAACCAGCAACCCTTACCCTTACAAATTCGGAAACATAAAAGCCGGTCCTGAAATGATTTAAATGATTTGAGATTGCTTCTTTCATTTTCTTTATATCAGTTGTTAATTTACTGTGAAAAGGTATTCACTCAAATATCATCTTAAATCTGTTTATGAGGTTAATAACAAAATTACCGAGCAGAGTTGTCAAAAGACATACCAGGTTGAAAGCTCCGGAAAAATTGTCAACTTTTATGGTCCTTACTTCATACAAGCATTTAAAGGAAATGGTGATCATTAAAGTACGAGAAGCTCTCTGAAAAATGGGCGGTGCTGAAAGAATTCACGTGTAACTCACACCTGTAGACCATATATATCGATACACTTTTGACAATTCGAATAGATATATCGAAAAACCGTTTTGAATTATACCTACTTTTGTGTTAAACTATAAGTATTATGATCAATGAAATGACAAAATTTTGTTTCATTTAGAACCAATATGTGGACCTGTCTGCGCTATTGCCTGTCCTTTTGGCAATGTGTTAGACAAAAATGGATGTCCCACCTGTAAATGTAAACCAAGTAAGTAATGTTTGTTTAAACAATACCGTATATGTAGTTATTTCGAGATTTCGATCAATTGAAAATTTTAATGCCCCGCCGTCAGCTTTAACCTTGTCCGTCCGTCCATCCGTATGTCCGTATGTACGTCAAAAATTTTCGTCAAAGATTTCTCAGGTTGTGTATGCAGGAATGATTTGATATTTGGCCTGAAGCTTTGGTATGATGAGTTTTACCGTGTCTCCCCTCATCTACTTCCAGTTTGCCAATATATCTGTTAAGCGGGGACATCCGTATCCAATGCACACATCTTCTTTTATTTTATTGTATTTTCGGGGACTGAAAAAAAAATCGCTACTTCCTATCACTTGCTGTATAAAGTTTTAACTAAATTATATTTTGCAGTACGTAATTTTAGCGACATCAAACTAACCACGTAAAACGAAAATAACGACCAAGAAATCAAAACAAGAATCATAACAAACAGTCAGTCTAATAAGAATCTCAAAACAATCATTACACGTATAAGCAATCTAGCAACTACGAATTCCAATACAAGTTTTATCATAAACATTCCGGGTACTTTGAATCTCGAAATCATGCTACTTATATCTTAAAATAAGCATCAAATAAATAGTCGTTGTATTGAGAATCTCAATAAAATCATTGAAATAAACAATCCAGTGCTTATAATCTAAAAAAAGAAGAAAACCGCAAAATATTCTTAAAACTTATCCAGTACTTTTTAAACGATACCCTTTAAAATTGGAATACACGTTTTGATAAATAACTAAAAGGGAGTAAACTTGGGAGAATTCTAAAAATCTAGCAAATAAGAAAGCAAATCAAATAAATTGAAAACTAATACACACTATTTTTTATATAGCGGAAGGGTTGCAAAGAATAAGGCGCTCAAGTGATAGTAGGTTCCACGCATGGGCAGATCATTCTTACCATTCCGGAGCACTCTCGATGATACCTCAGTTTTTATAAGGTTCACACTGCTTGTGCTTTAGTTTTGTAGCATTCTTGTTCATTTTTGCTTATTTATTTTGTTTTTGTCTAAATTCGTGTTGGATATGAATTGCCGTGATTTCTGATTTTTTTATTTTGAAATGTCCATTTCATCTTTTGCTTTGGTTTTCGTTTGCCGATGTTTTCTGTGCAACATAAATAAAAGATAGAATGACGTAAAGAATTTTGTTCGAAATGCGTTTTTCTTGGTTTTCCTTTCATTTAACATTAAGGATATTTTTGTTTTAAAGCTAGTAAGTTTATCAAGAATTTTTTTATGAAAACTTATCAGGTGTCTTATTCTGACCTATAAAAGACATTCATGGAATATAAAGTTTTGTTCCTTGTGCAAAATTCTTTGAGCGATATAACCGGAGAAAACCAAAGGAGTTCCGAAATCTGACAAAAAATCAAAAGTGTAATAAGTCAGCCACCATAATGTAGTTGCAGTCGTTGAATTCTTACAGTTGGTCAGGTATACGGATTTCTCTGCCTTTATTCAATGTCATAACCTTAAAATATTTGCCCTTTAAAACCATTTTTTTATGTTATATTCTTAAAGCATGTACCTTTCAGGAATCTTAGATAAAATTTAAAAAAAATAACATTACACCTTCATTCGATTTTCAAGATCTACAAATTCCTTTGCCAAGCCTATTGAAAACCAAGAGAATTACCCTTATCTGCAAAAGTTTTAATTGCTTCTAGTTAGAATCAAGTGCATGAACTTATATTTTCTCTTGTTTATTGTCAACATTTCATTAAGTCCTACTTCTTCAGACCACTGTTTTGAAATTCTCATTACATTCATTCAAAGGTGGCAACTTCTTTAGATGAAGGAACTATTATGCTAGGAATATAAGTATGTATATTTGTAGAAAGCAATATTTTCAATAATATGCTTATTAAAGAAAAATGGATGTATGGAAATATATAAAAGTAATTAAATATCAAAAGAATGCAGTCGCAAATGATGAATTTTGAGGCCATTTACAATTGGAATTGGATATGTTGGTATCGTGTTTAGTTGCACCAGAATCACATTTTATGTAAAACGAAACCTTAAGTAACGAAAGATTTCTCATCCGTCTTAAATTTCAAAGTCATATGAATTCGGAGGAGTTTTTATTCGTCTAAAAACCTTTTTAGATTTGTTCGAACCCTTTTTGTACACAAATTTTCAACCATCGAAGATGTTTCCTGTTATACTTATGTAAATTCTGTACTAAAATACAAATATCTTTTACTTTACTAAGCTTCGAGTCGTGTGTTTCATTAGGGTAATTTGTATGATAATTTGCTTCTATTACTGATTGAATAGTTCCTTTTAGATATTTCAGACAAGTCCGCATCTAATCCACGATTCAGTATTCAACATTTTCCCTACTGATACATAGTTTTTGTCTGAATCGATTACAAAAACAATCTAAACCTATTCTCAAAAGTACAATCACTTTCTATTTAAAATGTGTCCATCAAGTTCCGACAGCCGCAACATTGGAAGTATGAACTATAAGAAACATTCGAAACAACGGTAGTAGAATACCGAAGGACCAAAGGAGAGAAATTTACAAAAAATCGAAGTCCAAAGACATGGCCAAAACGAGAACACCAAAAACAATGACGTTAGACGCAGAAATCAATGACGTTAGACAGATACAAAGCACAGAAATAGATATCACAACATTCAAAACAATGGCACTCACAGTGTGAACTCAAGTGAAATTGAGAGTGAAATCAGGTGCTCGGGAAGTGTAAGAATGTCCTGCTCTGTTAACAGCACCCGTCACACGGTAAGTGTGGTATATATGTTTTTGAAAGATCTGTTAGGTAGCTGATTGGTTAATGCCATTTGCTATCCTTGAGACATACCAATTAAAGTCCATGGTACGTGTTGCTTCTCTTACACTCAAACAGTACCAAGGTTAAATGTTGAACAGCTTAATATATAACCACTTAAGTATTCAAACATGGACAAGGACAGATCGGTACCATAAACACAACACACAACTCACGAAGTCAAAACTAAAATTTAACAAGACAACACAAAGAACTAAAGCACTGACAGTGTGAACTCCCATAAAGAAGAGAGCGACATAAGGTGGGCCGGAAGGGTAAGCATGTCCTGCTCTGTTAACAGCACAAGCACACCCATCACACTGTGAGTGAGTCAATCTAGGAAAATGTCAAAGTCTCTAGTCAAATCCGGGAAGACGTGGATCTAGCTGAAAATGTCCTCTTTCATTTGAGATAATGACTCGAAGTTATTCTATGTACAAAACACAGAGCTAATGTTATTAAATTTGATGAACCCCATTTGAAAGATATATCAGGCAAGTGCATATGCATAATACAAGATTGCACAAGCAGGAGCAGGTTTTAACATATTGGACCCTTCTGGAATCATATTTAAAGATTACTGAAAGTAATTCTCGAACAAAAACCAAGCTAAGTTACAATTATGATTAATTTGCAGATAAAATGAGTCTGTCTAGTACAAATCCTGCCGAGATCGTTGGTGTATTATTAAATTTTATTATAAGTCTTTACATGTAAGTTGGCCACTAAAAATCTATATTGCAAGTCGTTTACACTACCTCCATAGATAAGCATATTTCCGTTTAGATAAACGCATTTATAGATTGTCGCCTCTTAAACTGCAAACTTTTGGGAACCTTTTTAAAAACGAATTTAAATAACATCAATTATCCGTAAATGGTCCTCTTTAATAGATTTGTACAGTACATCATCTAAGATGATTGCCGTCATAAAACAATTTATATAACAACCTTTGAAAACTGCATGGAAATATCTTCTCTGGAACCACAAAACTTATTTTGGACCAAACCAAACAAAATAATTTGGCTGATCTGGTCATACTTCTACCAGCGAGCAACATTATTTTCTACATGAAAATTCAAGTCAGAATAATATAAAGGGGGTATTTTGAGTGGTTTAAATTTCGCAATTATTATTTTTTAACATATTCGTTAGGTTTTATTTTCGCAATTTTCACTTATATTTCGCCACGTTTGTAATAAAAACAAATTTCACGCGGAAAAACTTTCTAGAATATGTGGCTATTGCTAAATTAGCGAAAAATAAACACCTTGCAAAAGTCTTGGTCCAGTCGTTTTTAGGCTATTGAAATTTTCTTTTCTAAATGTATTTACATTATTATCCTGATTTGGAATCAAGTTAGTTAAGACAGATCAGCTTCTTATATAAAGATGAAACACTGACATTTCAGCAAGTTTGCCTTAATTTTGTCTAGAATAATACTTTTTCTTGGAATATGACAGACATGGAATTCTTTAATATTACAATTTTCACGAAGCTATCAATCCAATAACATATAATTAAAGAACACCCATTTCGTTGGTTCATTCAACCCCCGACCCCCCCCCCCCCCCCAAAAAAAAAGAAAAAAACAAAAACAAAAAAAAAGGAAACAAGCAAACAAAACTATTACGAATATTTATCTTTTTTTTATTTCACTAAAGAAAGCTACTCTTGAAATTCTATTTGATATAACATACAGATGAAGAGTCATTTTCGATTATAACTTACTATAAAGTTGGAATATTGTATTTGGAATTGTAAAATAATATACAATAAACAAGATTAAACATTCCAGTGGTATTTGTTACCTAACAAGGCCGTTATAATGCTTTCCTCTTAATGAGGACTTCTGTGTTATGAAGGTTTGTATAAGATACCGTCCATTTTAAAGAAAAGAAGTGGCCGGTATTAAATCTGGGTGGCTTCTTTTTCCGCACGAGTGCTCAGGTGAAGGCCGAGGATGCGTTAGCCCCAGAGGCTTTCACTTGAGCACGAGTGCGGAAAAAGATGTCTTCCAGATTCAATACCGGGCATTTCTTTTGTTTGAAATGTACGGTATCTAACTTGTACCACAATAAAAAAAATTTTATTCATTTCTTATACGACTTTTAAAATTATTTGATTAGTTTCCTTTAATTATAAGTACGTAAATTGACATTATTTTTACCATGATTTGATGGTGTAATGGTTAGCGAGTTCGCATTTAAATCATAGTATGTATGTTATGGTAGTGGCAAGGGTTCGAATCTCGTCTAATGAAACAAAAACATTTTTGCGAAGTTTTATATCAACTACTGATTGGTAAGATAAGTAGTAGTTATTTAAAAGAATTAAATGTAGTCTCCGAGGCACAATCTGTATGACCGTTTGGTTACAGAAAAGCAACACGTTTGGTTTAATGACACGATAGGCAACTTCTATTGAGTTATGCAAGTTTTTATATTTTTCCTCCAAAATGTGAATTGTTAATATAAATAGGTTTATAAACAAAAAGTATACACAGTGGACGTGGCGTAGTTAGTAAGGTGGTTGGTAAACCATCTCTAGAGTAGGATTTTGAGTTCTAGTCTCACATATGACGGAATTTTTGAAGAGACAACACATTTGGACTTAAGATTTTCATAACAATGTGTTCACTCATGCAGAGAAACTTAATGTGGGAGGCCAGTTTGAACTTCGCTGGGGGTATTGTGGTTAAAACTGTTTTTGAGTCAACAGACAAAATATGGAAAATACCACGCATCAAGCTAGTAAGGGTAACTGAAATTATAGGACAAAATGATAACTTTCATAAACAAACAATGAAAGGAAATGGAGTAAATGCACATGAGTCTCTACAAATATATGGTAGAACCAAGTAATGTTAAAAACGCTTTTATTGTTGTTCTTCATCTTGAAGTCACGATGAACTACTTATGCTAAACCCCTTTGTCAAGCACCTCTCATATTTATCTTAACATGCTTATGTAAAGAATTAAGATAGTTTAACATCATAAAATAAAAACAATTTAGGTCTATTTTCCCCTAAAAGCCCTTAAATATGGAATCATTTTGAGATTCAGCAATTTCTCCAGCTTGTAAGCAGACAATACGATTTCCTACCATAAAATACTAAGGCTTCATCTTGTGTATGGCACTTGGTAGATGTCCTTGGTGCTTTTTTTTTGCCTCCTATTTCGATAGTTTTGGTAATGGATATTTCTTATTTTACTACTTTTGGATTATGGATTTCCATATTATTAGATTCTTATGCTGCTGAAGTGAGGTTACTCCTTGAAACCCGTGTACAGCATAACGAAATTTGCTGTTTTTTTTATGCAACTTGGGTATTTTTCGTATCTTAAAGCATTAACTCCACCCCTACCCCAACACCTCGGCCTCACATTCGCTCAAAGCTCGCCCTGATATACATGGAATAATTTTCATGTTGCTTCTTTTAGTTGTTAATTTACCGTCCAAACGTATTCATTTAGATGACGTCCGATTTCCGTCTGAGTGTGCAATAAGCTCTATGGAAAAATGGCGATGCTTTATGAAGTATTTTTTAATCACGCCTGTAGAAATATATGTATGAGCTGTTTTTGGAATTTTTCTCTACTTCTGTGTTTAACTATATGTTTCATGATCAATAAAAAGATAAACCTTTTTTCATATAGAACCAATATGTGGACCAGTCTGTGCGATTTTCTGTCCTTTTGGCAATGTACCAGACGAAAATGGATGCCCAACATGTAGATGTCGAACAGGTCAGTAATTTAAGTTAAAAGAACATCGTATAAGTGATTTTCTCAATTTTCCATATTACTTTAAAAATTGTTTGATTGCATTTTCGGAGACTGGAAAATACATGAATGCAATATCTTGTCACCTGCTTAAAAAGTCTCATATAGGCAATATCTTGCAGTATGTAATTAACGCGAGATAATATTAACCGGGATAGGGCGGAAATTAAACATTTAAAAATGAGCGAAAACAATTACTTAAACGATATTAATTATTACGTTATTAAAAAGTAAGTATTTGCTCTGAAGATATAAATATTACATTTCGAAATTATTGACATACTTTTCCTTGAAAACGAATGAATTATGTATGCAAAGAAACTAGGTTAATTCTTAATTTTTTAACTATGTTAAGTGTGAGTGTGGATGTGTGTGTGTGTGTTTTTTTTTTGTTAAATCAAAGAAAGATGCCTGCCTAAACTGAATGTCAGGATCTTTTGTTTCATATCATACATAATATACATGAACACGATCGAATAGGCTTCTCGTGTACACATAAGTGTACACATGAGATAATATCTCACGTGTACACTTTATTCAATTACTATTATCTAAATTTATGTAAATTCTAAAACCTAAGGATTAACTCCCTCCATCGTAGTTTTGTCCTTAGCTATATTCGATATTACTGATTATTCGGATTTCGTTTGGTTTCATGCATTTTAAACATTTTTTGAATATATGGATTTCCTTTGTTTGGGTTCTAGTGCTGCTGATGAGGAATTAATTTCCGAAATGGCCATACAGCTCATTTAAATTATTGCAGTTGGAGTAAACACATGTGTTATTGTCTCATGTTCATTTACTCCATATCCTTTCGTAAAATATTCTCATATAGAAACATTATTTGGAAAAAATATCTACAAAGACAAAAAATATGCATTAAACACTTTTTGCGTCAAATAATTTATATTTGGATTCATATAACACACGACGATTAACAACAAACCATCATAGTAGTTAAACTAATATATCTATAGTTTTGAAAGTGATAAAAAGTAGCAATTGTTATCGAAATGCACATATGCAGAATTTAAATTCACAGTCACTTTGTTATTTAGTTCTTGTCTTATAGTAACAACAAAAAGTTGTTGTTTTTTTCTTATTGGTCTGTTTGTTTACTGATATATATTTTTATTATATAGATAGCGGTGAAAGATTAATATTTCCCAGTGAAAGAAAAGTGATAATTAACTGTGAAATTATTTTCCATAATTTCACTCTAGGAAGTGACGTCACAATAGACGTTGTCAACGTTGTTGTTAAGTAAACGTCACCGCGGATTAATCTTGAAAACGTAGTTCATGAAATGAATCATCANAATCCTTGAATCTAATTATCGAAAATATTCAACTCATGATCGAAAAACGCTGCAATTCACTCATGCGCTCCGCGCATTCGTGAATTACTGCGTTATTCGATCATTCGTTGAATATTTTGCGATAATCAGAATCTTGGATTAGTTATAGTATAAGTCATTTTATCCTTTAGTTTCTGCCCATTTACAATATACTGAAACCCATTTTGAGGGGGTTCGCTACCTCATATGAAAATAAATAGGATTTCAAATTAATGTGATTTTTTGTTAGATAATTAAAAATGAAATAATTTTAGTATAAAAAAAATAGGTCCTTGATCTCGTGTTTGAGTTATAAGTGATTGAACATTTGGCGGGAAATTAACATTAGCAAGGTTTGACTTCGAATGAATGTGACAGGATAAATAAAATGTAATGACATTTTTACAGAATGCTCATAAAGATATAAAAAATGAAATTATGGGAAAAATTAAGGGGTCCATGGGCAAAAATTAAAATGCTTCTAAATGGATAAAACCAGAGAATTCCGAATATCTGACAGAAATCCAAAAATATGAGGAACAAACCTCCTTAATATTTCATATTCTCAAAACCAAAGAAAAAAAAATCGAAAGTGAACTGATATGTCCTATCTAGAGGAGAAATGCTTACTCTTCTAAAGATCAAAATGAAAAAAAAAGATTTTTTTTGCAAAATCTGGTTTAAAGTTTTATACAGATATTAAGATATTTATTCCAGAGGGGAACAGGGTATAGCATTCGACCCAATTAAAATTATTCGGTCATTGAAATTATTCATTCAATTGAAGCTAAACTTGATCTTGTCCTTGGGTGTTATAGTTTACTCCAAGGTCGCTCATAGTTTAAGATTTGACAATATTTAAAATGATATTCGTATCGCTATGTCCGTCAAGGTGAGTGATGCAAGCGTTGAGAGCTCTTGTATGACGTTTGCCTTTTATTTTGTTTTTATTGTGTTTGTTCAATGCTTTACATTTCAATTGCTAATTTTTTATTGTTTTTTTAATGTTATCATTGTTATCACACTTGGTAAATTTCTTATATTTACTGTTATCATTTTTACACCTTTCTTCAGCCATGGTACAATTCAAACGTTGTAATAAACAATCATAACCAAATTGATAAAAGAATCAGTGTATTTTTTCGCATAATTTTGAAGGATGTAAGAATGACGAAGAACCTGTTAGCAGAGATTGCGGCCCTGGTAAGGATACTTGTAAGGGAAAAGGATTGCAATGCAATCACCCTCCACGTCCTAGCAATGGTGGCAGTGTGTGCTGTCGAACTGGTATGTTTCTGTTGGATTAATATAACTGAGACATCTGAATAAACTAGGTGTTCAGTACGTTTCTACACATGTTCTTGAGAGGATTCCCCACAAGAATGCACAATTATACTTTAGATTTTGGCATTTTATTTTATTTTATTGAACCACACCAGATCGTGGATTAAGAGAAGGACAGCCCAGGAACCAGAACTTGAGTCCTTGTGAGATTTGGTGAGATCTATTAGATCTTTGTTGTGGAGACGTGTTAAACAAACCACGCAGATGTGTTAACAATCCACCCGAATCTGTATTTGAAGATCATTAAGCCGATATGTTGTTGGACTTGCAGACAGAGCTTCTAATAACATAATTTTTGTATGTAAAGCACATTATTACGATTGCCTCATCAGAACTAGGTATTGATCACAAAACACCTGGAAGAGTTCCATTTGACAAAGATAAAATCCTTTCCAATGACAGGTCATTCATGTCCTCCTTGAATATCCATACTTAAACTAACAACTTAGACCTGTCATACCTATATTGGGTACTAAAATTGCACAAAAATCCATATAAGGTGAAAAAATCGCAGGATCTTCATCTTTGTCAACTACTGAATTGCGAATTAAACTAACTAAGATTTTGTCCGCAGTCAAAGGCAGGCATCAAGCATGCTGTGAAACTATTCATGCCTCAAAAAGACGTAAATACTATGTGGATACTTAAAAATTAAAAGGATTAACTGGATAATCTTAAATCTCGTTCATTTTTCCAAATACATTCTTTCACAACGTTTTATTTTTCCACACTTCCTCATGATAAACTAAAATCACAAATCAAAAGTATAATTCAAAAAGCCTTTGCCTATTTAAAAACAAAATTGTTGTATTAGGTTATAAATCAACACTTTTTTCAAAACTAATTAAAAGGAAAAGAATGCTACAATGCGAAACATGTGCAGCAGTAAGTGCGCATACCAATGGGCACTAATTATGCACCTCTACTCGCAGACTTTTTTTATATTTTTACGAGACTGAATTTCTTAACAGACGCGTGAAAGATAAAAAAATAAAAAGATTCTAGATCCTTCAATCTCACTTATAGACAAAATGATGATGATATATCATCCAATAATGCATCTTTTGCTAAATGGATCCCATGAATTAATCCGCCAGAACTAGAGATAAAGGAAACGACAGGAACCAAATCTAAGTCGTTTTGGACTAACATATCGAATTTGATGAAAATTGTCATCTAAGTACTAAAATTTAAGATTTTAATTTAAAAATTATCAATTTCCCTAACATACACAGTAATTCATGCAGATCCACCTACCTACGGACTGCATGTTTCACAGCTGATTCGTTATTAGATAGCTACCACAAATTATACAGACTTTCTCATCAGATATACTGATGAGTACTGACACAATATTCCATTCAAGTTCACTTGAAAAGCGTTCCTTAAGTGTACTTCAAGTTCACTTAGAAATGATTCCGCGTTTGACCTAAGGCCATTTCGAATATTTTAATTGTCACGTGATTAAATCGGATTCGGGTATTTATCTTCGAATTCCGCGTGTTTGACCGGAAACGTTAATAGTAATCAAACGTAACTTTCCCGTCTACGATTAAATTTCATTTTATCACGTGACAATTACAATATTCAAAATGGCCTCAGGTCAAACGAAGGATAGATACGATGAAGCGTAAATTGAGGCATAGGGGGATATTTCATATCTACGGTACTTGGAACTTTGATAAAAGTGAAGAAAAATAGTTCCGATTTCCATCGGTATTTGTTTCTCCAAGGTGTATAGCGGGAAACCCTTGAAACTTCACCGCAAACAATTTGACTGCGAATATACAACTTTTAAACGGCCCCAGATTCTGTCTCAATGGGGCAACAGCAAAAAAAAAAAAATAAAAATAAAAGTCCGAATAGAAAAGATAAATGATAAATAGGTAATATTTGCACCATTAGAGGCAGAAGAATTCGGTCTAGAATGTTTACTACCTAACATAGAGTATTTCTTCTATTTTGATCTACATGTACATGTACAAACAAGCACATGGTCCTGAATGTAAGTTAATCAATTAAGATATCATTACGTGTTTATTTCTGTATTGGCTTTGTTATTGGTCCTCGGACGCCTGTATTGGCCTTCGGCTACGCCTCAGGCCAATACAGCTATCCTTTGACCAATAACAAGGCCAATACAGAAATAAACCCGTAATATTCTCATTATATAAAACTTTTTCGAAAGGATATGATAAAGTAAAATATTTAGAAAAAAAAATATTTTGATCATTTGTCAGAATTGAGTTTAAATAGCATAATAAAACACCTTACTTTTACATCATATTTATGTAAAGATGAATGAAAAGCAATATCGCAACATATAAAACTTCTTCGAAAGGATATGAAAAGCAATATCGCGACCCGTACGAAAAAAAAAATAGCAGAAGTCCCTGAAATTTGAACAAGAGTAATATAAAGTGAATTTTGACACCCGATGAGATACAGTTGTTGAATGATCATGATTTGTAAGTTTATTCCTCCTGTTTGTAGGAGCGTCGTCATATAAGGTAATATAAGACGTAAGGAGGAATATTAAAAAAAATATCATATGCACCAAGTATGTTAATGTGAGCATTGCCTTCCCCGATTCCCTAGCCTAACGCAGGTTGACTTACCAGGAAAAGTCCTGACGTTGTGGAATTGTGAGGACTTGCGTACCAGTCACTGCAGCAACCCGATCGGATTGTTAATTAACCCGACAATCGAAGTCATCGCCCGTCTTCACCTGGATTTGATTTCCGGTAACGTCTTGTTTATAAACATTCGTATTTTTATTCCGGTTGTGTTTTTGATTGGAATATTGTCTTTTCGGGTTATTATTAAGCCTTGAGGGAGTTTGTTCAGCCGTTTTAAGACTAGTATACGTATTGAGTGTACTGAGAACGTCTACTCATTGTGAAAGATCGATTTCCGAACCAGTAATGTACGTGTTCAACAACTCCACAAAACGGAAACGCATTACAAGTGTTCGAGGAAAGAAAATGCGAATGGGCTGTTGGGTAAAATCAAGTAACCTGGTGATGTATAGTTACAAAATACTAATGCAGAAAGTAAAAAGTTTTGTCAGTGGTTAAAAGTTTAGATCAGAATTAAACTTTGATCAATTTTGTCCATTTCGGCATGCAAATATTTCCATGTTTTGAGGGTGGCCCAAGTAAAAATCATAATCAGAAAATGTGAAACAAAGGTATTCATTGTCCATGAAATTCAATTATGATGTCTGTTTGAAGTAAAATTTTAAGAAAGAATATTTTGGTCATTGCAAAGATTAATGCATGCTGCACAATTTAAACCAGACTTTACAAACATATTTAGGTAAAGATGGATGAAAGCAATATTGCAACATTTAAAACTTCTTTGAAAGGATATGATCTTGGACTAACATATATTAGTCCAAGATATGATAAGGGAAAATATTTAGAAAAAAAAGAAATGAAAAGATAAAAAACAAAAAAAACTGACAATGTGTATGTTTTAAAATCTACCATGAAACAAGGTATCTAACGAGAATAACGTGAAGCAGGAATTGCCCTTAAAGTGAGAAGGAATGGCATCATTGTAAAAAGATATTGGAAAGATGCACTTGAAAACGGGATAAGTCACCGAGCGTGAATAATTGAAAATTAACCCCGCGAAACAAAGTCTTTGTTAAACATTTTCCCGTCTTTGAATCGGGAAATGGAGAAAAACCCCTTTGAGAAACATAACATTATTTGTCTCCGCTTCGGAGAAGGAACCCCATTTGGACACCCTAAATTTTGTTTCGATTATGGTCGTTGATAACAATGTAATTAATGTATAATAATACATTTTCCTAGACGGAAGAAACGGAAAATGTCTCCAAATTTACATGTATTCGATCAAATTTAATGTGAAGAGAAGAACTCACTTTCTAGACTGGAATAGTTAGATGTAAATACAATTCTACACGATTGTTTTTAGTTTTGGAGGGCGAAAATATTATTTTACATGTTTAATTTTATTTGATATATTGGTATAAAGATATTTGTGTCGCACTTGTTTATCTAACGTGGATATATATTCTATTACATCAGCTATCGCAAAAAATGCGATATAATTAGGAAAACCTCGTTTGAAGTAGTGATCTTCGCGACAGCTTTCAAATGCACTTGAAGTTCACTAGTAAAAAAGCTTTCACGGAATAGCTACCTATTCGAAGAAAGTGAACTTTGCGACAGCTAAGAGAACGCGAAGTGCACTTCAAAAGTGAACTTCAAGTTCACTGTAAGTGCACTTTTTGAAACTTTGCGTCTGCATCGATCTGAAATTATCTCAGTAACCGCTTTATTAATTCAGACTTCAAAAACTTCCGTCTCATACGATCATTAAACAAAATAAAAAATATTAGTCCCTTGTGGAAAAAATTGAAGTTCCGGTCCGAACTCTGATTCAAGATTATATTTTTTACTTTATACTGGGATGATCATTTCTTTTAACTATATACGACTTTTCAATGGCAGTTGCTGTTTAGTTGGTAATAGACACCAGAGCAATTGAAGGGGAGGTTCGGCTAGCCACAAAACCGATTTTACCCAACATTTGTTTTGAAATTTCTGTACCAAGTCGGGACCATTGCGACCGACTATTTTGCCAGTTGTTTCCACCTGGTCCGTCTTTTTTATATTTGTCTTATTACCCCAATTTATTTTACTTATAAAATGCCATTTTGACCATCTTTTATAGTGCCAGCATGCCATTTTTTATTAGGCCACGTTTTCTTAGAGCTGACTCGATGAGTTTCCTGGGTTGTTAATTCATTATACCCCATCCCCGCTTTAGCGGGCGGTATATAGTGATCATGTTGTCCGTTCGTTCGTCCGTTATTCCGTCCAACATAGGGGTACACACTCTGTGGCGATAAATTCATCTGTACTACTTTGTGAAACTCAATGAAACTTTCACAGAATGTTCAATGCATATTGCCATTGTGCTTTTGATATTCAATGTATTCAAAAATGTGATTTCAATTGAACTTTTCGAATATTTTTACTTCTGAAATCGAATGGATTAGTGGGGAAATTCGGTGGAGAGCTTTGCCCACAATTTTATCCAATTGTGATTATCTTCTATTAATAGGGTCTGTAAGTCTCGTTCAATTTTGAAACTTCCGGGCACATACTTTGTACCCGCAAGTTGCCTTTGTCACAAAAACATGACGTTTCAACAAAAAAAAAAAAAAAAAAAAAATGGACGTCATAATCCTGCAACGTCATAATTAGGCAGGAAACGATTTAATATTGCAATTTTATCGCAATTTCTCGGTGTCACATGACGAGACTTACAGACCCTATAAATGGAGACATCGAAGAAATGCAGATGACACAGTGTTTACAAATACATACTAAACAGACAATTGAACAACGCTTTTATTGTTGTCCTCTACCAGATTTGACTTTACTACCGGATTTGACATGTTCAACACGGCGGGTGTCTTATAAGAAGCAGGTGATGCTTACTCTACCGGTGCACCTGATCTCACCCATGGTTTTTTATTTATTGAGTCCATGTTGTTCATCTTTGTGTCTGTGTGTCTTCATTTTTCTTTTCTGTGCCATACCCATGTTGTGTCTCTGTTTTTTTTCGTTTTTTTTTCTGATGTTGCCATTGTCCTTGGATTGTTCATTTTGGATTGACTGTTCGGTTCTCACTTACTTCATCTTAAATTCAGGATGAGGCTTTCAACAATTAGCTATGCTCATAACTCACAGTAAGTTCAAGATAGTCCCTAGCATCGGTTTTATTTCAAGATATCGAGCAATGCTGCATCCATGTTTACATGTCATGAATGACGTATTGTCAACAAACATAAAATTAACTGTTTGTAATCTTACATTCGGTGTCATTCGTTGCCCGACAAAAAAACCCAAACAGATATAAACAACCACAGGGAACTCATCGAATCAATAGTTAGAACACTTGGCATAATAATCATGATATGTTGGCACAATGAACTAGTGTTCTGAATAAATTTGAAATTACCAAAAAAATATATAAAATACCAAAATTTGAAAGAATAATTGTGTATCCAAATGGGAAATTCTCTCCATTTCACAAGTCACAAGTAAACCATAACTGAAATGTATAAAGAGTATGCATATTAGTTTGGCCACGCATGACAGAGATTATAAGAAGTCAATTTTAGGTTCTTTGGAGATCATATTTAAATGAGATTAAAAAAAGACATGAATTAAGCGTTGCTCGACATCTAGCACTAAATTCAGTTCAACCGATGCTAGGAGCCTTTTTAATCACTATGAATGTTGGTGATATATACATTTATGTTGTAAGGATTGGGTTTTTAGCACAAATTGTATTATTAAAGGTACTACTTTATTATTTCATACAGGTTTCAAGATAGTAATAAATTAAATCTTGGAGAGTCTGGATAAATACATATGCTACAGAAATCTTCTATTAGCGCTGAATCAGTTTAAACCAAATTAAATTTGACATGAATGATACCTTTAATATGGTGACAAAGTGTTGTTTCTTCTCTGAAGATCTTTTATCAAAAATAGCTTCCAGCGGGGCATTTTGTATCACATTCATAAATTGTCTAAGTTTGTGTGTACTCGAAAGGACAAAAACAATTTTTTGACAATATTCAATTTAATTGTTCATATGCTGTTGATTAATCAACATAACGGATATTTACCAGTTAAATTTATAATAAAAGTATAAAGAGACAAAGTCTCTACCAATACGTGGTAAAAACAATCAGTGGAACAATGCTTTTTCGATGTCCTTCATTTTGAAGCCGTTTTAACCCCTAAGAGTCTTCGAGATAATATCTCATGTGTACACTTTGTTCAATTACTATTATCTAAATTTCTGTAAATTCTAAAACCTAAGGATTAACTCCCTCCATCGTAGTTTTGTCCTTAGCTATATTTGATATTACTGATTATTCGGACTTTGTTTGGTTTTATGCATTTTAAACATTCCTTGAAATTATTGATTTCCTTTGTTTGGGTTTAGTACTGCTGATGAGGAATTAATTTCCGAAACGGCCATACAGCTTATTAAAATTATTGCAGTTGGAGTTAACATATGTGTTATTGTCTCATGTTCATTTACTCCATATCCTTTCGTGAAATATTCAATACTATGATCTTGTACTAATCAGAATTTGATATGAATTATATCATTTAACAGGGCCACCTTGTCCATTACTTAGATGTAAAGAATGTGAGTTAGGAAATGTTATAGACAAGAATGGTTGCAGGACCTGCAAGTGTAACCCAGGTGAAGATTGATCTAAACTAAAATTACATGCTATCAATATCATACAAATGAAAAGATGCATACGAATAATACATTAAGGGAGTTCGCTACTCCATTTGAAAATAAATAGGATTTCAAATAAACATGATTTTTGTTAGAAAATTAAAAAAAAAAACAAAATTGATAGGTTAATGATCTCGTTTTTGAGATTTAAGTGATTGAAAATTTGGCGGGAAACTGAACTTCTCTGATTCTTCATAGGATTAACTTTAACAAGGTTTGACCATGAATGAATGTGACAGAATAAATAGAATTCAATAAAACTTTTACAGAATGCTCACAAAGATGTATAAAATGAAATTATGAAAAAAAATAAGGGGGTCAACGGGCAAAAAATTATTATGCTTTTAAATGGAAAAAACCCGAGAATTCCGAAAATCTGACAGAAATCCTAAAACATTAGGAGCGAACCTCCTTAAAAGCAACTCAGTGTAAATTTGCCGACTGGATTGTTTTTCTAATGTAATAAAATTTCAATATATGCATTCCAATTTAAAGGATATGTATAGTAGTGGATGTCTCGTTTGCCAAAAGCAGGATAACGAATCACGAAATACATATGTATGGACATAAAGAAATCTTCAAAATCCTCGTATATTTAGCTAAAATTTAAATATATGGCTTACAATAATACTAAATAGTTATTGGTTAAAACTACATGTATATTACACGTTTTCAACCTATGAATACGGAACTTTCGTATTGGACACATCTGTCATGGAGTAAGTGAGAAATGTTTTATCCATTTTGTAGCACGTAAGATTAATTGTGTTTGTCAATGAAATCAGGTTCACAGCTGCCATTAAGCGCATATTGCTTAGAATAATTCAGTGTTTGTTGGTATTAATAGGGAGGTATGTCAGCATGTATGTCGCCATTAATTGTTTAATAAATCATAGATCCACTCTCTCCCTCATACATGTAATTGGCATGATGCCATTCATTTCTGCTTTCAATAACAATCAAAAGATAGCAGTAAACGAACTACAATCACATGCTACAATCCACATGCGACCTGCACTAGACAATACAACTAAAAAAACAAGAGATAATAACTGAATACCGAACTTGCTGTAAATTTCAACTCTGCATATGACAATTTCGAAAATTTATGTCTGCTCAGTGGAGATATAAAATCAAAATATTTGGAAGACCATCGACTCAAAGATGTTTAAAAACTAGTAAAGAATAACCAACATGCTCTAAATTGAAGCCAAAATCAGCTGTGGGTAGAGCTTTGTATGAGGGAGATACTCCTTAGGTTTCAACAAAATTTACAAAAAAATAGATATTGCAAGTTTCATAAATAAAATTGGCTTTCGGGTCAGCACCAAAGTATTGACAATGTAAATAACGATAGGTGTCGGGAGAGCAGGGCTTTGTAACCACACTTGGGAAACCAAACATAAACACATATATAAGCACACGTACATCTCGAAAATTCCGAATTCAAAAGAAGATAGAGTCAGATAAAAAATATCATATACTTCATGAACAAACTAAAGAATTCTATCTGTGTGGCATTACTTAATATAACAATGGAATCGAATGACACAAAGCTGTTTACGATTTACCCGTATACCGGGTTATTTTCACGGTTCCGAAATTCCACGGAATAGATTGGAAAATGTATGCTGAAAATTAAAGCGTTTTAAATTTTTGCGATGATAAAAAATCCTATAAATATCCTAAGAATACATCAAATATAAGCAGAATTTATTTCTGCGATTTACGTATATTCGCAAAAATACTCGAAAATAAAAATTGCACGAGATTGCAAGCTATCCTGTACTTTATTTTAATTAGGTACATGACAAACATGTTGTGCTTTAAACTACCGTAAATCGGGTTGTTTTCGCGGTTTCCTTTCTTTTGAGGCCCTGTTCAACTTCGCAGCGACTAAATTTCACGACTTTCCAGTCCAATTGCTGCATTTGTATAAGGATCAAATATCTGCGACGATTATATTTTTGCAATATTTAACTATGGTGAATATTAAAAAAGTAAAGTGCTCGCGAAAATTAGTTTACCTTAAGTATATTTATATAGTTATTGCGTTTCAGATCCGTGTAAACATGGTAGTGCCTCTCCAGTGAGGTTCTGTAGGAAAGGTCAGGCTGATTGTCCAAAAAGTCAGAAATGTGTGCAAATTACCAGTTCAAGTAAAAAGTCAGTTTGCTGCCCCAAAGGTACACTTTATGATACAGATATAAATCTACTGCCTTTTCTTTTTCTTCATTTTATCATCAGTTTGGTACTGAGATCACATTCTAAGAAATATCAGAATAAAGGTCCTATTGGCCAATGTTTAGAGCGTCGACATGGTATTAATTTTCGATTACTGTAAAAGTATTTTATTCGTTGACATCGGTTTCCGAAGCGGGATATTTAATTTGGTAGTTTCGAATTCTCTGCATTAAAACTCAATAATGAAATGCTTTTCGCCGGGAACTTAATTTCGTGGGTGTTGCTGTGTATTGCCGTGATTTTGGATTTATGATTTTAGAATTTCCCCTTTCCTGGTTCTTGCTTCGGTATTCGTATGCCGTTGTATGAATTGAACCTGGAAATCCTCAAAAATTTGAACCCCACAAACAATTGTCCTTTTACAGCGTATATCATGTTTTCTGTATAAACATAACTGTTATATTTGTTATAATAAAATATAACATGATGTCAACGTTCATAGTAAGTAGGTGTTTTTGTCATCCAAAAATGTTTTTTGTGGCATATTGTCATTTACTTAATTGATTTGAATTACTAATAATACATGAAATATGTTACAGTGGAAGCATGTCTTTGTCGAACAGCGTCATAACTATCAAAAGTATTTTGTTTGACTTTTTTATCTTTAGAAAGAAAGTAGCCTAAATATCATAACAAAATCATGACTCAAATAGTATGGTTTTATAGCTCCATGTGTTCAAATGCCATGTCTTCCACTACCCGATGAAAGCTGCACAGAACCAACATTTTTCATCAACGAGGATGGTGTGAAATGTCCAGGATGTCGAGTTCCATGTAAAAGTATCAGCTTTTATCATACAGCATTTCTCAACATGTCTATTGTCTTGATGAATAAGCATTACCCAGGGTGTTTTCTTTTCGCTCTATACTGTAAACGTACTAAGTTTCCCAAGTGCTAATTTTCGCGGTTTCTTGAACTGGGACATATTCACGGGAATCAGTTTTCACGGTTATAACGAACAACTAAAAATACAACAACTTTCTTATTGTTTCTTACATATTCGGGGGTACTTATTTTAACGGTCTTTTGCACACAGCGATAAAAATCGGAAATAAGTACACCTCAAAAATACTACGTTTACAATATATTATAAATATTGTGTATGCTTCAAACATCTTTCTACATTTTGTTTGTTTTTACCTGTATATGTGTTTCTCGACTCGCTCATCCATCAGGACAATGAATAGACGAAAAATACTGTAAGATGAAACTGATAATACAACTACCCATGGTTATGCGATATTTCTCTAATTTTTAGCAAATTTAACCAACGTCTGACCGGTGTGATAAATATATTTCTCGTCTCTAGTGAGAGTACAATTCGCATGAAAATTTCCCCTAAATCTATTCGGACCATAATGCCCGGTTGTTAATTATGTCATTAGAGGAATATTTTCTACAACTTAAACACGTTAATAATGACATTTCTCACATCTTGTTAAATAATTTTTCAAACGTTTATAAATTCGGCAAGCCTCGCTTTCATACATTTGCAAAATTTATTTAACTCGATGTGAGAAATGTCATAATAAACTTAGTTCTCGTTGTAGAAGCTATATATATCCTATCCGCTTACATGTTTTCTATTTAGCTTCAAATTCAATACTAGCCTTAAAAATAATTAAAAGAATGAGACGTAATAAATCATTTAATAAATTTGTCTAGACGGATTAACAACAGAATAAGCTATGATTATGAAATGAAAAATTATATTTGCTTGTTAAATAATTATTGACAAAATTATGCTGCCAAACATACACGTTAA
The DNA here is from genome assembly GCA_002080025.1 of Modiolus philippinarum. NCBI lineage: Eukaryota > Metazoa > Mollusca > Bivalvia > Mytilida > Modiolidae > Modiolus > Modiolus philippinarum. Next base: position 125,608 of record MJUU01067347.1, on the reverse strand, counting down.
TTCATTGTAATCATGCTTTTAATTATTTTTTTTTTTCAAATATATATGTAATGTTTTAGAATTTGTGAAAGTTGTGAAATAATATTTAAAGAATAATAAGGAAAAAAGCTACAGTTGCTGACAAAATACAGTCACATGCCACAATACAACAAGGAACTGCAATAGACAAAAAAAATTGAAAAGGGATTTTTGAAGCACTTAACATTTTAACATACTGTTTCTTCCCAAATCCGAAACAAAATTTGACCTTCAAGAGTGTTCCCCTTTACGGTATTACACATGCTTAATTAAATAATGTTTGCCCGCATATCTTCATTTGGATATGTGGTTCATGTATTATAAGATGTGTCTTTTTATGCAAAGCATTTTGTCTTTCATAACGACCTATTAATGAATGAAATTATAAGTTTTGAAGAGTGATAAGATTGGACAGTTGTAGAATATCTCATATGAATAGATCAGATAATAATATTGACGAGACAAATGAAATAGAAAGAAATGGGAAACGGGGAATGTGTCAAAGAGACAGCAATCCAAAGGGGAGAAATAACAACTCAAAGACATCATAAGATCTTCAATGAACGGTGTGGAAAGACCACACCTAACGGCAAGTCGGAGTCGGCCCCTAAATAAAGAGTAATCAAGTTCAGCGAAAAAAACACCAACCTAGACTCCTATAGACATAAATTAAACTATCTACAAAACAGACAAGACACACAAAGGCTTAATTAATTTACTGACTTAGGACAGGCGCAAACCTGCTGCGGCGGAGTTAAACTAGTTTAATTGGGCCCAAACGTTCCCCCTATAGCCAATGTGATAAATTAAAAAACAATTGTAACAACAGTAAAGCATTGATAAAGAACCACTTCATAATACAATATCATTAAAGATATTTATTTAAATGTTCAAAATGATTAAAGATTGTTCAGGAAACTGACAGACGCAATCCTGCTCTAATACAGTTATTTTTGTATATGGAACACAATGCAGTTTGCATGATAAACAAAATGTAGAATAGAATAAGCATGATGGGCTGGCAATCACAACTTAGTTTTAGCGTTTATAAAACTATTGTAAATAAAACGTTAATACGCTTTAAAACAATCTCAGCACATCATTCATGAAAACAATCTCTCTTTTATATCGAAAAGCAAACTAATGTATATTTACCGTTGATTATTACAATTAAATCCATCTCTTTATTATTGTGGTAAACTATCATGTTTCCAGCTCGAAGCTCGGGACAGATGATTTTTTTTTCTAATTTCGACAAAGCGCGTTTACACGGTGACAAACAGGTATAAAGTCATGAAGTATAGACAGTTGCATTAATGCTATTTGATAACATTATATTTTTGGGAGTTTTGCATCGACTTTTTTTCTGTGTTGAGCTGCATATCTGGTTCATATAAAAATGTATGCCCAGATATTGTGAGATAATGTGACAAAAATTTTTAATTTAAATTTGTGTGTTATTCATAGAATATTTTATTTATAGCGAAGCCCTGTCCTCTGATTAAATGTCCAGTTTTCTGCGAGTTTGGTAGTTTCCCGCTTGCTAACTACCCAGGCTGTCCCTCATGCAATTGCAAACCAGGTACGTATTAGATAAATACAAACACCTTGGTTGAATGTCTAGAATATTTAGTTAATGGTTAATTAAAGTATGAGCACTAAAATTGCGAAAATAAAAGGTAACTGTTAAAAAGTAGGGGATAATTTTGAAACGTGTATACATTTGAAGACGTTTAATTCAGTACAGTTGAGTCGTTGGTCAATACTCTTATACTTCAATTAAGGGAGTACGAGTGTCAGAAATTTTGTAATTAGAATTAAAATTCTGACCTTTTGTTTTGAAGAGCACTGCTAGTGGAAAAACTTGAGCAAACAATTTTGAAAATCCATGAAGGAATTTTTGAGATATAAGACATCAAAATTTTGGCGGGAAACAGTTCTCTCTAGAGTTTTCCCTTAATTTGCATAAGATGTTTATATGCATTTAAATATATGAAAATATAATTGGAATTTGATTAAATTTTATACACTTTCTATTTTATACATTTTAATGTGACCTATGACCAAGAAAATATGATCCTTGTGCAAAAATTTTACACTGTTTGAATGGATAAAATCCGAGGATATCGAATGCTTTTGAAAATATGAGGCTCGTACTCCCTTAAAGAAACAATTTCAAGGTATATAGCCTTTTGAAAAATACTAACTTATGTCCTTGGTACTGGATTTGGCTTCCTATTTCGATTTTTTTGGGGTAATGAATACTTCTTTTGTGACAACTTTTGGATTATGGCTTTCCATATTATTTGATATTAATGCTGCTGATGAGAGGTAACTCCTTGAAACACGTGTACAGCATAACGAAATTTACAGTTTTTTATGCAACATCGGTATTTTTTGTATTTTGAGTCGAATACAGAAGAGGCTTGAGTTTTTGGTCAAAACAGTCCTTTCATTGCCTTTCCTTTATGATATCATAATTGACTTACAGATGAAATTTTTTATCTTATTAAATTAGTCGCAAGTAAGGTTCCCCTTAAACAATGTTTTTTCTCAAGACTATGTTAAATGTATTCGGAAATGGCACGGTAACGTATAAATAAGAATGAGATAACGGTACCCATATAATTATATAGGTTTTAAAACGGGTTAAAACTTTATGGTGTATATTTTCCCACGAGCGTTAAAAAATACCGGTATATTGGATTTGTTGATTATTTCGATTCTCATATGATAAATTCAATAGCTTAAATTCAAAGTAATTTAGGTCATAATTGATATTATTGTACTACAGAACTGAATAAGGACGTCATATTAGAAATACATTTTTTCTTCATTCTTAACCAAGTTCAGATTATTAGCGGTCATGAAGCTGAACGTCAAATCAATAAAAAGCTCGTTTTATCAAGTAAAAAAACTCCATACCATAACCAACCCCCGTGCATTCTTTACTCTATATATTCAGTAGGTGAGAACCGAACTGTCAGTCTAAAAAGAATAATCCAAGAACAATTACAACATCGGAAAAACAACGAAACAAAGGAATAACATGAGTTTTGCACAGAAAATAATAAGGACGACCGACACATACAAAAATGAACAACACGGCCAAAATACAAGTACCCATTATTGAGATCAGATTCACCGGCAGAGTTTAGATCTCCTGCTTAGCAAATCCGGTTGAGGAAACAACAGTTTAAAGCTTCTAAAGGTAACGATCTATTATTATATGGGAAGCAGATATCCCGTTTGTGTACCTTCGGTTCATTAATTTGTGCAATATCGCAATATCTATTCAGTATTTTTTAATTCGAACGAAATTATTCAAAATTGGATAGTGGTGTCTATGTTATTGGTTCTGAACAACTGTGTACAAGTGTCTAAATTTGATATAACTAAAATCAAGTGTTAATTAGAAATCGTACTTCTACGCTGCGCCATCAGAAATGTTATGAAAAGATGTTGTTTTTATACAGCATGTGAAGATGGGTCAAAGCCATTATCCGGAGTTTCATGTCAATCAGGAGTCCAACGATGTCCAGCAAATTATAAGTGTAGCAGTAGAGTATCGCAAACAACAAAGAAAGGTGTATGCTGCCCACTGAGTATGTATTTGTATGAACATATTCATCATTTATTTTATTTTACCATTTTAGCATGAAAAAACAAACCATAATAGGTAAGTTTAAACATCAGCACATTACAACCACGGACACTTATACATTTTAAAACCGAGAATTTAAGGCGCCTTTTTGGACTCTGCTTCTGTAAGTTAATAATTAAATAAATATTTTATATGAGGACTTTATATTTTCAATTTAAACAACAAAGTGAAGGGAAGATTACAGAAAACACCTACAATGGCCGAAAATGTCATTCACAACCCAAAAGGGACCTGCACAAAAAGAAACATCAATTAACAACTATAAACAAACATAGAAAACGATTGAGTGCTTGATAGGCACTAGCAAAGAGCGAGGGTTAGGGCTTAACAGGTTTATGGGTACCAAATCATCCTCTTCCTCTAACCCTTTCCTTAAAGTATAATAAGTTTTCAAATTAAAACCAATACTGTTGGCTTACTAACTCTTCACAATTTTGAAAAGGAAAGAATAAGACAAAATGTAATTAAGAGCGATGCGTCAATGAGCCTTACCGAACTATTTGGTAAACATCATTTTGCAAAGGAAACATGCAAAAATTTGTAACCAAATACATCTTATTCTTTCCCTAACCCTTATGTTGGGTTTGAGTCTCAAAAAGATTAAACATGTTGAAAAAGATCTTGTTTTTTTTCAAACAGTTCAAGGTAAACTCATTGATAAAGTCGCAATAATTGAATGAATAACGATATAGAAATAAGTAAAAGACCTGTTAACGATTGATTTCTTTGTTTTTCATAGTGCCGCATTCCCCCTCAATAGGCGTCAGACCAGTCATAGATTGTATCGTTGTTTACCTTTATCTTTTGTCATTCATTTGTGTTTTTCATGTACATTTTCAGGGTGCATAGTGACCTGCAAAATTTTAATGCAATTTTTGGCCATTGTAGGTGTTATCTGTTATCTTTTATATTGTATCATGTAGAATTTCAATACAGTATTCAACATTTTTTGCCAGTTATTTTTTTGCACTGCAACAAGATAATTTTCCTTTTCTTCCATAAACAGTTTTTACAGTGTTATATCAGCTACGAGAGATTGATGCAAACGATCTCTTATCCTACAACGAGTCAATTACAAGTGGCAATTTTATGCCCATTAATGTCCAGCCAAACGTTCAAGTTTACATAACTTAATTTTAAAAAGCTGACTATGCAGGCGGTGATGCTATTCACTATATAGGTTACAAGATCCTTTTATTCGTGTTTAGGGGAGATATTTGAACAACCATTCTGACAAAATGATCCATCAGGAAACGTTATACACGTTTAATAAATTTTACCTCCCTGTGTTGAGCTTTGATGCGACCAGAAAAGAAAAAAAAATTCTTATATACATATATTAAAAAAATACTCACGCAAAGGCATATTAATCTTTTAAAGCAGTTTGTCTGGAATATATGGGGTTTCTGATTCAGATTGTTTGCATTTAAATGTGTAAATTGTGTGATTATATTGACAGAGCCTAAATGTGGACCAGTGTGCTTAATATTCTGCAAGTTTGGGAATGTGCTAGATGCCAAAGGATGTCCAACGTGCGAATGTAAACCTGGCAAGTAGTTTAGTTCATTTGTGTTTCCCTTATTGTTTTTATTTAGCATTGGACTGTGCAAACTATAAACTGTATGCCAAAATTCTACATTAGTATTAAACCTACAAGCGTCCAACTATTCATAATAATATTGTATGTTGTTAAAGTATAGTTTAGGCTTGATCTATACTGAACAAAAACAGTTGAGCATCATAATTTCAAGAGTTTTGAATTTTAACAAGAATGCTTAAATCCTAATAAATTCTTGTATCCGCTGAAATTTCAGATTTTTTCTTTAATTCAACCCCCCCCCCAAAAAAAAATCTACATTTCGTCAAGTAGGGTGTACAAGATATTCAGTTCAAATTATGGCCAGGAAATTAAAATGCACTTTTTCCCCATAACAAATTTTCATTTTTTTTTTTGCAAAAAAGTGCAAGAACCACTATATAATCATCGTTAAATAACCAGTTCTGGTAATCAAAAACATTTTGTTCGCTTCCGGTACTTAAAACGCAAAAAGTAAGCATTTTTTCATATCCCCAATTTTCAACGTTTTTCTTTTGGGGTCGAGTTTTCATAAGATTAATGCAATATTCAGTATTTATGGACAGGCGTAATGCTAATGATTAGTGGATCCAAAATTCAGCTAAGTAAGGTCTAAGAAATGTTATTTGGTAACATCAAAATAGATGCTTTTTATTCACATCAAGTGTTGCTAAAACTTTTTTTATTCAGTATATATGTTAATTTACTTACAAAATACCGAAGTTACCGTGAATTGAGATTCTACATATGCGCATTTCCACAACTTTTGTCTCTTCGGTTGAGACAAAATCAAAACATTTCGGAATCCTGAGGTTTGTTTCATGTGTTCGCAGTTTCTGCTTTAAACTTTGTTTATGAGGTAGTTAAATTAAAATTTGTTACAGTTTTTTGCATAAAGATGAAGCACAAAAATCTGTTTGTTATATTCATATGTTAGGATTTAGAATTCAAAATTTAAATAAACATCTAATAGTCCTCTTTAAAACAAGTTTAAGTATTTACATTATATGATGGAAATACTTGTAATGTATTATTTGATTGAAGTACTTTAAATGATTAAACTAGTCAGGAAAAAGTTTTCTGTGTTTCCTCTTTATATAGCTGTCTATATATAATGTGTATTAAAAAGGGGCCTTAAGTAAATGAATATATAAAAGATAATTCGTTATGTAACATTGAGTTCAATTTTAAACAATAAAATTTACAATTATATGCAAATATCACTAGAATTTATTTCAACTTCGATGGGTCTTATGTTGTCAAGGTATAAATTCATTCTGAAAGATAAATGATATCAATCTTTAAATGTCCATTTCTCTTTTTTTTTAAATTGACAATTCATATGAAAAACAATGAAGGAATATGATGTAAATGTACGTGAGACAAAGTAACGCTTTTATTGTTGTTCTTGATCTTGAAGTCACTATGAGGCCTTCAGCAACGAGCTTTGCTCATACCTCATAGTAAGTTCAAGACGGCCCATAGCACTGGTTTTGAGCGCAATTCTTTGCTAATTGTCTAACAACGGAACATCCATGTCTTTTTTGTCATGGATGGGGGATCGTCAACAACTATAAATCAAACTAGCAATGATATCTAACAAAAACTGTCATCTGTTGCCAACAAATCACAAGATTCTTAAGCTGCTGGAGGATTACAACATACACAGGACACTCATCAAGTCGGTTGTAAGAAAACTTGGCAATATAAAATAGTTAGATGTAGGCATCATAAACAGGTGATCAAAATGACATTTGAAATTACAAAAATAATAATGCTAAACCTTGAAAGTATGATAGTATATCCATATGAGAAATTCTCTCACGAACAAATACATGATAACTGAAATATGTAGAGTGCATACATCTCTCGCACGGGAAATGTTTTCACAAAATCCAACCTGCAGTCTTCAGTCTTAAATCAACAATTCAAGAATACGAAGTAAATAAACATGAGATAAATTGTCTACAAATACATGGAAAAAGAAGCAAAGTAACAACGCTTTTTCATTGAAGTCACCATGAGGCCTTCAACAATGAGCTTTGTTCATACATTAAAGTAAGTTCAAGACTGCCCCTAGCACCGGTTTGAGTGAAATTAAATTGCTAAATTTTGAACAACGCTACATAAATCCCCTTTTTTACATCATTTTGTAATGGATGTGGGTTGTCAACTAGCAAAATATGTCGGGCAAAGTACTCTTACAACCAATGTCATCCGTTGCCCGACAAAGGGACTTATAGACAATACAACATGTAAACGATCACAGGGCACTCGTCGAGTTGTTTATAAGAAAACTCGCTCAACAAGGAAAATCGGCAGATATGGGTAACATATATACAGATGGCCATAAGCATAGTTTAATATTTTTCAAAAACGAGAAAGCCAAATGTTGAATTTTGATTGTGCATTCATATGAGAAATTCTCATGCATTGTCATGTGAACAAATATACCATAACGGACAAAATGTACAACCACGGGAAATCTTATTACGGACTCCACACTGCACAAGAGAGACATGAAACACAAGAAAAAGAACAATGCTTTTGAAGTCACCATGAGGCATTCAGCAATGAGCTTTGCTCATACCTTATAGTAAGTTTATGACGGCCCATAGCACCGGTTTGACTGAAATTCTTTGCTAAATGTCCAACCACGCTACTTTTTTTCTTGTCATGAATGGAGGATCGTCAAAAATTAAAAGTGTTCTTACAATCACTGTTATCGGTTGCCGTAAAGAGCACTAGTGTCTTAAGCTAGTCGACGATTACAAAATAAAAAAAAACAGGTCAATCATCAAGTCGATTGTAAGAACATTTGTTAATATGGGCACTATAAACATGTGGTCAGAATACCATTTTGAAATTTTGAAACAACTTTGAAGGTATGAGAGTATATCCATATTAGAAATTATCTGACGAACAAGTTCACCATAAATGAAATATATAGAGAGCATACATAGATATATATAGAGGGGGCAGCGTTGTTTGTTCATCTCAATTTGGCTAATATTGAACATTTATTTAAAGGTTGTGACAATGGTGCTAAGCCATCGGGTAATTGCCAGTCTGACGCACAGTGTCCGAGTGGAACTAAGTGTGTGAAAAACGGTTCATCTAAAACACGTGGAGTTTGCTGTCCTAGTGGTAAAACTAATGTTACTGTTAATTTACTTTTTGCATTTGGTGCATTTCGACAACTTATGTTGTGCAGATCAAATAAAAATATTTGGAAATCTATATGCAGAAAAAAGAGATACAGAATACCCTTCTATTGCTATGATACCTCTAAATTGATCAAAATCTAACTATATATATATCTATACATAAAAAGTAATAGAGAACATGCTTATCAGTTTGATGCAGAATTGGTCACTCAAAAACATATTTCCCTAGCCTACTTAAGTGCTGTGTTTCAAACAAATGAACGTGATGTTGATATTTTTCAGATTTTCTATATGAAATATTAGCTTCGATTCATCATGATAAGCAACAAAAATTTAAAGCTGTCATTCAAGTTAATGAGAAAATAAATCTACAAAAGGGATAATGATCTTATTGATGTATTCAGATTATCGACTTATTTCAAAAGAATGATGTTTAATTTATTTTCTTTATTTTTAGCTACCTGTCCTAAACCCGTATGTATACCTCTTCCTGAAGATTCTTGTTCTAAGCAAAGGATTCAAATTATAAATGGCCTCCGCTGTCCTTGGTGTCCAGAGCAAATTCCATGTCGTGGTTTGTATGATATATACGTATTTTTTTTACATTAGATGTTTCTTATAAAAAAATCAATAAAGGATTGCATCAGTAAAAACACAATAAACATTACATTAACGCTAAATTTAGTATAAGTAAGATAAGGATGGGCAGACAGAACCATAGGACGATCAGTGTAAAATATTTAAGGATGTTTGCTGGTCATGTTTGTGTATTTCTGTCAGATTTTCGGATTTCTCTGGTTTTATCCATTTAGAAGCTTTATAACGTTTTGCCCGGTGACCCCTGATTTTTTCCATTATTTCATTTTATACATCTTTTGGAGCACTCTGACAAAATTTGAATCAGTTGGTGTTATTTTGTCATATTCATTATTGGATAAACATTGCCAATGTTAAACCTATGAAAAATGCAGAAGAGTTCAGTTTCCCGCCAATTTTTGAAACATTTCTATCTAAAAAATTACATCGGTGACCTATTAATTTTATTGGCTTACATTACTTCTATTTCAATTTTCTAACAAAAAAATCACATTTAATTGAAATCCCTATTATTTTGAAATTGATTCTGTCAAATTTCAAGATTATTGCAATTATAGATAGTTAAATAACCAAGGCAGGTGAAACGAGAAGTTTTTTGAAATATTATAAAATTAAATTTGAAGTTTTGTTTGTAAAATATGTAAATATATTGAGGCTTCAAACACCATTGCTACACCCTACATTTTGTACATTCATGGTTAATATCTACAAAAATGTAAGGCATGGAAAAAGAGAGGAAACCCCAGAGGAAACCAAATTTCATATTCATATTACATTTTCTCCATATTTCATTTATTGATTAATAAAAAAAACTTTCTTTCCTAAACTATCACAATTTGATTTATTTGACTCTAGATGGATATTTCTTCGAGAGAAATCACTAAATCAAAGTGACTTGAATCGATCTGCAGAAAATTTGCATCATCCTTGGGACAAGAGAAGCATATCCCCTGAAAACTCTAACCCTATAGATTTATTATTTCTATGCATTATGATTCGACTTTAAACCCCCATATTTTTATTAATAAATAACTGGTCAAATATCCCAATTGGGGTATAACTATGTATCCCAATTGGGATATAATAGCCTAATTGGGATATAATAGCCCAATTGGGGTTTCCCCCAACCTGGTAATATGACTATGAATGATGAGTCGATTGCGTTATCAGAATCTTGGCATGTGTCAACGAACTCGGTTAATAGTTTTATTGCTTTTTCTTTGGATCGTTTTCATCTTGAAGTTTTCATTATTTTTATTACAGTACTAATGTTGCTACCTTTATTGTTTTTGCGTATTTCCTTACTAAAGATTCTCTACCACATTTTACTGGTTTTAATTTTCATTTATATCTCTTTTATTTTATTCTTTATCAGATCTTATAGAATTTTGGTCTTTCAAAAGTTATGATTTGATCGGCACTTAAAAGACTAAAATGTAAAAATAGTCATATGTAGAAGATAACTGACACTGTAACTTCAGTAATCTGTTTTAAATTATTCCCATACAGTCGAAGTTTCGGAGAGTGCATACTTTTTGTAATCAACACCATTCACATTTATGTTATTGAAACTCGAAAACAAAAATTTATTTAACTCGAAAAATCAAGGATTTTTTTTATTCCTAAATATTTTTACAATTTCAAAAGTTAAAACTTCTCTTAAATTAAAATTCATCCTCGATTTTAAGAATAAGGAAGTTATGTTCAAAACATTTTTAAATTAACAAAAACATTTTCTTTGTAGTTAATGAACAAAGTGTGGAATAAAAAAGATAACAGGAAACACCTACAATGGCCGAAAAACATAGCCACATGCCAGAAAGTAAATAGGAACTGCACAAGAAAAAAACCCACAATAAAAATACAAAAGACAAACATAAACAACGATAGGAACTCGGGACAGCCGGAATTGGTACCGGCACTAGCAAAAGCCAGCGGTAGGGTTAAACCGGTTTATGGGTACCCAAAATGTGTGTTTTAGAAATGTGTCTAAAAAGTAACGGTATTTAGATAGCACAATACCGAAATGAGGGTGTCTATAAGAAGCATAAGATGCTTACTCTACCAGTGCACCTGATTTCATCATGGTTTTGTATTGGGTCGCTGTTGTTCATCTTTGCGTGTGTCTTCTCTTTTCTCTTTGTGCAGTACTCATCTTGTGTCTCTGTTTCTTTGTTGTTTCCGATGTTGCCATTGTCTTAAGATTATTCGTTCGGGATTGACGGTTCGTTTGTCTCTTACTTTACAATTAAGTTTTTGCATATTGAAGAGAAAAAACGATAAAATCTTATAATGGTAGAAGTAACATGTGATTAATTTAGACGTCATTTTAGTGTTTGATTTAAAAATGTAAACAAAGCCATGACATTCTTCAATAATAACCATCCTGTTTCGAAGAATTTGTTTACAGTAAAACAACATGGAAGGCAATTAAAACAAATTCTAGGATGAAAACGTCCTTTAAAGTGCTTGCTCAAGTTGTTGAAAGTTTGAGACGTTGTTTGTCATTTGCGCACGTGTTTATTGTTCATTGTCGATTTGATCAAGATCCCGTAACATTGAAATTTTGTTTTTCAGAAAAGTCAACAGTAAGCGTCCTGCATTGTGGTCGAATATAGCAATGCTTATTTATTTGTCTATGGACGTCTTCTTGAATTAAATGAGAGTGTAAAAAATCATATCGTCATTGTTCAACGTTCAGGTTTATGTACACACTATATCTGTGTTATATGAAAAAGCGGCCGAAATAATAAAACACCTCCTCCAAAATTGTCCCTATCTAGTGCAAAACGATTCTTTTTGACGTCTTTACAATTCTCTTACAAGATGTCCATACACGAACGGTGATTTTGCTCAGTAGTGTTTGCTTATCAACACAGCGCCAAATAATGGTAGTATTGCATGTATTTTATGTGCTCTCTATGCTAATACTTGCACGAACAATAAATAACTTAATACCAAAGTTACTGTAATTTTTTCTGCATATGCGCATTTCGACAACTTGTATCTCTTCAGTACAGATAAAATCTAAACTTTTGGAAGACCAGAAACTCAAAGATGCTTAAAAAAACTGATAGAGAACAAATAACCAATACGATCTAAATGTTAAGCCAAAATCAGATAAGAACAGAGCTTTGATTGAGGGAGATACTCCTTAGTTTTCAATAAAATTTACAAAAAATTAGATATTGTAAGGTTCCAAAAATAAGTGGCTTTCGGGTGAGCACCCACTAACAGATATGTTTTGATCTTGTTTGGCCATTTTGATCTTATCATGATCTTGACAGGCTTAACACAATTTTGTTGAGAAAGTGTTATATTTTAAGTTGGTTTTCAAGATAATTGATTTCAAGGACGATTAAGACGTGTTAAGATAATTCAAGATGAAACAAGATTGACTTGTTAATTGCGTTCAGGAACAATCAAGACGAATTAAGTTTGTTAGGGTCAAACAAGATCTTCATTTGATCTTGTTTAATCTGGACAAACTTAACATGTCTTGTTCGTTCTTGAACGCAGTTATATTGTTTGATCTTGATAAACTGAACAGATCTTGATCGTCCTTGAAAGCAATTATCTTGAAATACGACTGAATATCTTACACAGTCTTAACAAAATTGTGTTAAGCTTGTTAAGATCGTGATAAGATCAAAATGGCCAAACAAGATCATAACATATCTGCTAGTGACCGAAGTACTGACTACTGGGCTGTTGAATACCCTCGGGGACTAACATTCCACCAGCAGTGGCATCGACCTAGTGGAAACAAATAACTAAATACCAAAGTTACTGAGCATTTATTTTCTGCATATGCGCATTTCGACAACTTATGTCTCTTCAGTGCAAGTATGCTTGCAGCTTTCTCTGAAGCAGCAATATTACTGTTTATTAGGTAAAAGAGCTCTATATATTGAACCGGAGCTCATTTTGTGATATCTATACCCCCACGAACGAAGTTCAGGGGGTATATAGAAATCACTCTGTCCGTCTGTCTGTCCGTCCGTCCGTCTGTCTGTCTGTCTGTCTGCCTGTGATAGCAAACATTTTTTGTAACAGTTTTCTCAGTAACTACTCATCACTGCAACTTGAAATTTTGCATACTAGTTTAGAATGATGTCCTATATTTCAAGTAGCGATTTCAGGACTGCCGAACATCTACTTCCTGTTTACCGACTTAGTTAATTTTCGAGATCTTTTGTCAATTGTAGAAAATTTTGGTAACAGTTTTATCAGTAACTTCTCAATACTGCAACTTGAAATTTTGTATGCAAGTTTAGAATGATGTCCTATACAGCAAGTAGCGATTTCTATATTGTTGGACATCTACATTCTGTTTACCGACTTAGATATTTTCGAGATCTTTTGTCAATCGTAGAAACGTTTTGTTACAGTTTTCTCAGTAACTACTCATGATCTATACTGCAAGGAGCGATTTGAGGATTGCCGAACATCTACTTCCTGTTTACCAACTCAGTTAATTTGAAATTTTTATTTGCAAGTTTAGAATGATGTCCTTTACTGCAAGTAAGATTAAGTTTTTTAGGATTGCTGAATATCTAGTTCCAGTTTACCGAGAATTTTGCAATTATTACTTTTTTGTGACCAATTATATTGGAAATTTTCCACTCCCATGGGGAGTGGGGTATCATTTTCTTGCCCTATCATCCACAGTACCTATAGTTTGGTGCCTAGAGCGTTGTCGATCTCTTGCACCACCAAGCTGTTGGTTTCGTTTTCAAAGAAATTAAAGCATGCAAACATGAATATTGGGCAATTTGACAATAACTTTCTTGAATTCCATTGATTTGAATCGTCCGAAAACAATATGTTTGATATCTTAAACTTTTTAAGATACAATAAACTCATCATGATTTTATTCCAGTGTAGCATTCGAAGAAAAATATAAATAAAACTTGTTTTATACCAAACATCACTGCTTAAAGTATGCATAATGTAAGAGAGAACCGAATCGTCGTCTTAACGAACAATCCAAGGATATTTGAAACATTTGAAAAACAAAGAAGCAAAGCCAAAACATGAGCACGGCACATAAAAGACAAAAGAGGACACACACACATACATGTAAAAAAATGAAAAACACGCTGTGATGAATATGTCAACTCCGGTGGAGGAAAAACAAACTTTAGTGACAAAGAGAAAGATCCGTTGTCTTCTGGGACAACGGCAGTATAATACCGAAGGAAGAAAGGAAGAGTACATGTATTTATAAAAATCGAAGTCCAAAGTCATGGCAAAAATGAGAACACAGAGAATCCTATAGGAAAGAGATATCCCATAGCGGTCCACAAGATCGTGATGTCGACCATAAAACTTCTATAGTGGCGACTTCAAGTTTGAGTAATGTTCCCTTCCTTAAGTAGCATGTTTGCAGACAACCGAAAACAATCAAGATAGTCACTGTATAGAACACAGGCCCTTTAGTAGCCAATGAGTTGGGAGATTTAAACTCAATATGACGGTGATTTTTGGAATATTGCTACAAAGAAAAGGGAAGTTGACTATTGGAAAAGTTAAGTCATCGCGTTTGTCATACAGCCTAGTTTGACTACGCAGTACTTGTAGTGCAGTAAGTATGTCAACGGTCTCAGTTGGATAAATCAAATATATTTGAAAGATAATTTGAATAAAGGTGCTAGTATAATGTGAAATATATTTTTAATATTTATCTCGAATTTGCCATGTTCCGTTTTTAGGTTATATTTTCTTATTGTATTAATATTTTTAGAGTGCTCTTTACCAAAGGTTGTTGGACCATGCAGGGGTCGTTTACCTAGATACTACTATAATTCAAAAACTAAACTGTGTGCAAAGTTTTTCTATGGAGGATGTCATGGAAACGCAAATAATTATGAATCCTTGGAAGAGTGCAGAAGACGATGTGGCGGGAAATTGCCAGGTACAAATGTTTATTGAGAAGCGGCATAACATTGCTAAAGATTAAGTCTAGTATGAACAAATTTGTCACATTTAAATATTAATAGTGCGAGAAACATTGCAAAACGACATAAGCGACAACATATGAGTATTAACAACGTTGTAGTACATGTACATACACAATTCTACTATAACTCCTAACCATACTGCAGGTATTAATTTCCGATAAGTGAATTCGTAAAATATTCTGTTTAAAACATTATTGTGCTATTTTTCAAAATATAAAATTAAAAAGTAATCTCAATTTATTCGGTAACTTCGGTATTTAGTTATTTATCTAAGCGGAAACATTGAAACTTAAGATTTAAGGATTTACATTGAAATGAACGAAAAAAATGTTCACATTAAAATTTTATTCATGTTTAGATCTTGTTTATTTTATGTTTTTTTTTAAATCATTGTTTACATATGAAAAATTTTGGGAGTTACAGTTGTATTAAGAGAGATAATTTGGGATTTACAAATTTCTCTTGTTACATCTAGTATATGAACTAAAAGTCTTCATCTATTTAACAATGGAAATGTTTTAAAAGGACTTTGGAACTTTGGAACTTTTATAATTTAAAAATTATTTTTCTACTTTTTAGATGTATTAAACTAAATGAAAAAAAAAAATGGTAAAAATGCCGAAAAATGCCACAGGAGACCTAAAATGTGAATAATGAATAGAAACTTGGCATCTTAAATGATCAAATGCTTTAATTTTTGTTCTTATTGGATTTCTGTTTTAACAGATTGACTAGTTAGTTTTCAATTCGGTTCCATTCAATGTTTAGCTCACCTGGCCTAATGGACTATGTGAGTTTTTGCCATCATTATGCGTCAGTCGTCCATCTTTCCGTCTGTCTGTCAATAATTTCAAAAATACTCTCCTGTGAAACCACCTGGCCAAATATAATAAAACTTGCCCTGAATCATCACTAGAGTATGGCTTTTCAAAATTGTTTTCGATTAGGCGGCCTGTCAAACAACATGGCCGCCGTTGCTTAAAATAGAATATAATGGTAAATTGCAGTTTTTCGCCAATAACTCAAAAACCGTTACAGATATCAAAAATCTGATAGGGGTTTGGAATGATAAGCATGATGAGATCTACCTACAGTGCAATTTTGAAGAAAATCTGAAACCCATCTGGGAGTTATAGCCCTTTTTCGGTAAAATTTTCAAAATTTATGCATTTTTTTAATTTCAAAATGTGTAACAGAAAGAGGTCCAATGTAACTTGCAAAAAAATGTTCAGCATATCAAGATCTACCCACCCTCAAATATTGAAGAAAATCCAAAAACCCTTGTAGGAGTTATTGCCCTTTTCACAAGGTTTACAAAAAGAATTATATTTTTCGTCGTTTATTTCCAAAAACTATAGAAGATGAAGGTGTAAATTGATAAAATGTTTGCCATGCTGTGGCCACTTCAAAACTGGTGTTAAAATTTGTTTGTTGAACGCCACCTTCAAAATAGCTGCAAAAAAGCGGGAAAATTCAACATTAATTTCAATGAAATTTGGTTTCCAAATAGATATTAATGTTGCGACTTCAAAACCTATGTTGAAAATTGTTGGTTGACTGCCATTTTCAAAATGGCAGCCAAAGGCGGGAAAATTCAACAGTGTCCAATTTCAATGAAATTTGGTTTCTAAAAAGGTAGTGATGTCGCAACTTCACAATCGATGTTAAAAATTATTCTTTGATAGCCATTTTTAAAATGGTCGCCAAAAAGGCGGGATTGTCCGATTTCATTGAAATTTGGTGTCCAAGTGGATATTGATGTCACTACTTCAAAACTAGTGCTGAAAATTGTTTGTTGACTGCCATTTTCAAATGACTGCCAAAAAAGACGGAAAAAATTCAACATAGTCCAATTTCAGTGATATTTGGTTTCCAAATAGTTATTGATGTTGCAAATTGTTCGTTGAACGCCATTTTTAAAATTGCTGCACAAAAAATCAGTAAAATTCAACATTGTTAGATTTCAATGAATATAGGTTTCAAAAAAGGTATTGATGTGGAAACTTCAAAACCGATTTTAAGAATTATCCGATGACTGCCATTTTCGAATGGCTGGCAAAAAGGCGAGAAAATTTAACATTGTCGGATTTCAATGAAATTTGGTTTCCAAATAGATATTGATGTTGCGACTTCAAAACTGGCATTTAAAATTGTTCATTGACGACCATTTTCAAAATTGCTGCCAAAAAAGTCGATGAATTTCAACATTGTCCGATTTTAATGAAATTTGCTTTCCAAATAGATATTGATGTTGCGACTTCAAAACCGATGTCCATTGACCGCCATTTACAAAATGATGTCTCCACGTCAAAACTGGTGTTGACAGTTTTTGTAAAAAAAGCCTAACAAGGAAATAGTAAAACATAATAGAATTGAAAAACAGTTCAAGATATCTGTGGTATTCGAGGTACCAAAGTTTGAGAGACTGAAGATCAACTGTATAAGGTACAATGTTAGCTTGATTGTGGCAACTGAAAGCCAGGTGAGCGATACAGGTCCCTGGGAGCCTCTGGTTTATCTTCGTCTCACCTTATGTAAAATACATTTATACTGCAATTGGATTATTTTTAGCACGTATCAAGGGATGCGTATAAATATGGAGTGTATACGTATACCAAGAGTATAAACTATTTAGAGCACGCCTTTATGGCCATGATAACAACCTTCTGTGCATTGATATTGATATTGATGTATGACGACAACTGTCGCTCCATTGTCCTATTTTACTCAATTTAAAATGAATTTTGATAAAAAATAAATCTTGTAATTTATTCAAATACAATCAAAACAGTTCATACTAATTCTTGCAATCGTACTTATATTTGGTATAAGGTCTGTTTCTTTCGTGTTAATTTCACTTAATATGCAGATGTTATCAGGTAATCGATATCCTATTGATAGAAACAGGAGGTACATTTGGGAAATTGTTGTTACATGTTATATTTAAACGTTTTAAGCCTTTCAAAATAAAATTACACATATTTTAAGATTGAAGTATAAAAACAATAAACGTGTTATGACTTCACATACGAGATTTATTTACATTCGGCACAAAACAGAAGGCAAATGCTGCTCGCTGAAGCTCGCATTGACCCTCGTACAAATAAATCTCCAATGTGAAGACATTATATGTATCAGAGAGGATACAAACAGGAGCGTTGCAAATAAATATTGAAACATCATCAGGGTTCCATTTGAGCACTCTCCCCGCTCTCCCGTGGCAAGTAAAATATGTTCAGGGCAAGGTGAATTTTATGCGGACTTATTCGCTCATCTAGTTGATATTTTTTGAATGTGGAAGGGCAAGTTATATTTATTGGAAACTTGTCCGCTAGGCTAGTTGAAGATTTATTTCTAAATCACCCCCTGCATCATTCGTAAGTCAATACCATGATCGAATTTACAATATAATATTTCCCTGCACGTACGTATTCAAACCAAGATTACTGGTTACCTCAATACACCATTTCCTAGCACTAGTATTAAGATTCACCAGTTATTGTTTGTCCGCCCTTCGTTATGTCTGCCTATTTGACCAAGAATGTACTTTAAAAACAAATCCAGCTACTTAGAATCTCTTTGAAGCATTTGTCTCCGAAAGGGACAAATATTGCAGGTGGCAAATGAAGAAATACAATTGTAAAACAATATTCGTTAGGAAACAGATAGTGAAAAATTTATGGCCATCTAGCAGTAAAGTGGAATTGCCTCTATGTTTGACCATTTTAAAACATATTCGTAAATCTTGTAGAATATCATGAAAAGTTGTTTCTGGTACGCACTTTCTAGGAATGAAAATGTTTTATGCCACACTTGTATATTTGTGGAATATAAGAGACGAACATGTCTTTTACTAGTGTATTTGTGTTCTTTTTCGCATTTTACAGTGTCTTGAAATGTAATACGACTCAAAGGATGCATTTAGACTTCCGATTTGCATTTATTGTAGCATGTTGCTAGAGGTGCTACATAACGAATTGAAACAAAAACGAAGAACAATTGTCAGAATATGTAAACATTTCATTGAAGTTGTAAAGTTAGATAGCCAAATCTTATCTTAAAGTATAAAATATAATTGAAATTGATTTTGTCATGATGGTGTATATAATACATGTCCTGTTTAAACAGCATTGGAGAAGATTTAATTTAATAACAAACTTGATATGCAAAATAAAGTAAATTCAAAAGGGATATAATCCTTATCCATCGATACTATATATGTCCATTTGTTAAACAGTTACAAAAAAGCCGTACTTAAAAAATATTTTACTAATTTTGTCAATATTCGAGAACATGACACCAGCATGCCCATTCACGTACTGCAGTACTTAATTCACGTACATTATAAAACTTGCGGGTACAATTTAACAAATCAAAACGTGCATGTCTTTTTTAGTTCTTTTTCTTGTGCACATCCTTGATACATTATGGCATGCGACTGTATTTTTCAGCCATCTTAGGTTTTCTGTTATCCTCTTTTATTTTAATGTTTTTATTTGTCTTTAATATTATTTTTATTATTATTATTAAGGTCTTTCCCTTTCAGGGGAAAGACCTTATAGTAATTCTTCTGATTATTATTATTATTATTATTAAGGTCTTTCACCACATGTGAAAGACCTTACTGTAATTCTTCGGATTATTAAGGTCTTTCACGACTCCAGTCGGAAAGACCTTCTTGTTAAGGTCTTTCACGACTCCAGTCGGAAAGACCTTCTTGTTATTCTTCTGATTATTATTATTATTAAGGTCTTTCCCACTACAGTGGAAAGACCTTATTGTATTTCTTATGATTATTATTATTATTATTATTCTTTTTTTTCCTCTGCCATCAATGTTGTCGAACTGCTTTGACCAATCATCACCAAACTTGGTACACTTAACAAGCACTGGCCGGGCTCGACTCAGGTCACCCTGTGAACCGATTCTATTTTTAGTAACAGAGTTATCTGCCCGAACACGGTTTATCTTGTTATCAGATCTCCTCCTAAACCGTAACCGATATCAAAAAACTGATTGGAGGAAAATGTTGCATTCATCCTCAGGATGATTTATCATGCAAAAAAATTTTTTNGGGAAAATGTTCATTGTCACCAGACGCAACTTTGTTACATTTAGTCCTAAAAGATTAGACAACTCTTTCTTTGAGTTATTGCCCTTTGCGTGTTACGGAAAGTGGTTTTTGACTTATAACTCTTAAACTATTACAGATAGTATAGTAAACATATATATTAAAAGTAATCAGTAAGAAGAGACCTTCAGTATGAACCCAAGGCCAAAGGTCATCAATGTCATTGATCAAGGTCATTGACCTTGTTATCGCTTAAAACCGTAATAGATGGTTGATACCATGTAATGGGGAAAATGTTCAATACCATTCTTCCTTAGGGGTACCAGTCCTAGGACCAATATCCGATGTCGCTCCCATACGGTCGAATTTCTAAGAATGGCCAAGGGAATTTTTTTAGACTATAGATCACGAACTTGCAATCATGGCCGCCTTGTGGCCAAAATTGGGCCATTGTTCATTACAAGAGTTTGCTGTCTAGGTTCTGTTTTAATTGTTAATTATAGGTTTGTAAATATGCATCAATGCCAGAAGGTATTTAACACATTTGTTTTATCACCATTGGGGATATATAGCACAATTATTAAAGGGCAATTCCTAGGGTCACGAACTTGCCATCATCGAGGATGATAATAATAATGGAAATAATGGAAAAAAATAATTATTTAAAAAAATAATAACAAAATAATAATAATAACAGATCTTTTTTGAATCTGAAGCGTGAAAGACCTTGCAATTGTTCTTTGAACAATTGGACCTTTCATTATTATTTTTATTCTTTTTGTTCCGCCGCAACCGCTGTAAAAAAACTACGCGACATATCATTTCGATACTTGATGTGATAAATCGACATCAGTGTGGGACCTCAAAACTCAGGGCCACATGTCGATCTATTTTTAGTAACGGGGTTATCTGCCCGACATCGAAAAACCTTGTTAGCAAATCTCCTCCGGAACCGTAACCGATATCAAAATTCTGAATGGGGGAAAATGTTGCATTTATCCTCAGGATAATTTGTCATGCAAAAAAATTTTTTTGGGTCGCGACCCCGGTTACGCGTTTTTGACCCCTAAATATGCATATTTCTCAAAGTTGTCGGATTTTCACCAAATTTGGTTTCAAGGTAGCTTTAATGGTCCTGATTAGAAATCCGGGGTCAAAAAATTTTTTTCGGCCACCATTTTCAAAATGGCCGCCATTTAAAATTTTGTTATCGCAATATCTCGGAAACGGTAAAAAATTTCTGAAAACATTATATTGCAAAAATACTCCTCTAATTGAGATCTACATTTGATACAATAGAACAAAAACTCTGCGACAAACCGTTTTTGAGTTATAGCCGTTGATGCGTTTCGGTAAATCGTTTTTTTGCGAATAACTTTTAAACGCTTACAGATTATATAGTAAACATATATGTTTAAAGTGATCAGTGCGAAAAGACCTTCAATTTGAGTACAAGGTTGAAGGTCATGGGTGACCTTTGACCTTGACCTTTGACCTTGTTAGCGGATAAATTTAGAAACCATAATAGGTAGCTGAAAAAGTATATCAGCAAAAATGTTCAACATCTCAAGCGCTATATTTGTTTCATTTGGACCGAAAGTCTCCGATGAGTCCCTAAAGAGTTATTGCCCTTGACGCGTTTCGGAAAAGGGTTTTTTACATATAACTTTCAAACCGTTACAGATAGTATGGTCATGTAACATATCAAATTAATCAGTAAGAAGACACCTTCAATTTGATCACAATGTCAAAGGTCATCAAGGTCAGAGGTCAAGGTCAGAGCCAATTTTTAGGTTTTTTCCTAAGCAACCACTGAGAAAAACACAACCAATGTTCAGAACTTTGATTACATCACATTTTTAACCAAGATAGACAACAAATCAAACTCAAACATGAAAAGGTGAAAGCTGGTGAAAGACCTTGCAATTGTTCTCTGAACAATTGACCTTTTAATTATTAAGGTCTTTCCCTTTCAGGGGAAAGACCTTATAGTAATTCTTCTGATTATTATTATTATTATTATTATTATTATTCTTGTTCTTCCGTAAGGCCTCTGTACGGAAAACCTTTTGACGTATCATTACGAAAATTCGCGAAGTAACTGGAAGTTGGAAATTCTCTTTCGAAACCAGGTTTCGGACGGAATCTATTTTTAGTAACAGAGTTATCTCCCTGACCCCTGTTTTTGTTGTTAGCAGATAGACTCAGAAACCATAACTGATATCAAAAATCTGAGGTGGGGAAAATGTTTCATTCATCCTCAGGATGATTTATCATGCAAAAACATTTTTGGGGTCGCGACCCCGGTTACGCGTTTTTGACCCCTAAGTATGCAAATTTTTCAAAGTTCTCGGATTTTGAAGGAATTTGGTTTCCAGGTAGCTCTGATGACCCTGATTACAAAAACGGGATCCAAAAAATTTTTCGGCCGCCATTTTAAAAATGGCGGCCATTTGAAATTTTGTTCTCGCTTTATCTCGGAAACGATAAAAAATTTATAAAAACATTATATTGCAAAAATGTTCCTCTCATTGAGATCTACATTTGTTTCGATTAAACGAAAACTCTGCGACAAACCGTTTTTGAGTTATTGCCCTTGACGCGTTTCGGTAAATCGGTTTTTTGCGAATAACTTTTAAACGCTAACAGATAATATAGTAAACATATATGTTTAAAGTGATCAGCATGAAAAGACCTTTAATTTGAGTACCAGGTTGAAGGTTATCGGTGACCTTTGACCTTGACCTTTGACCTTGTTAGCATATAAACTCAAAAACCGTAATAGATAGCTGAAAAATTATATCAGCAAAAATGCTCACCATGTCAAGGGCTACATTTGTCTCATAGACCAAAGCTCTCCGATGACTCCCTGAAGAGTTATTGCCCTTGACGTGTTTCGGAAACAGGTTTTTTGTGTATAACTTTTAAACCTTTACAGATAGTATGGTCATGTAACATATCAAATAAATCAGTAAGAAGAGACTTTCAATTTGATCCCAAGGTCAAAGGTCATCAAGGTCAAAGGTCAAGGTCATTGCCAATTTTTTCGTTTTATTTAACGTAAAACCATTAAAACGATTAGAAATGCCTACTCTAATATATTGGAGACAATACGCATCTCATCAAGATGATTTTAAACATGTGACATGACAAAACATAACACTAAACACATCATTGACTGGGAAAGACCTTGCAATTGTTCTCTGAACAATTGTCTTTTTAAATATTATTATTACTATTATTATTTTGTTAAGAATATTTCCTGGAAAAAATTCATTTTATCGGGCCTGTTTTAATTATTTGTGAATAATACAAAAGGTAAGTAATTTTTATGACAAAGAAAGATCTTTCTTTATAGATCGTTTTGGTTATTTATTCTCTATAAGCCTTTATATATCTTTCGGATTATGGCTTACGCAATGAGACGTCGTAACATGCAGTTATTAAATTAACTATGCCTTCGGTACATATATTTTTGTCTCGCCCGCGACGAAAAAGTCGCGGAAGCGAGACTTAGAGAGAGCATTTCTAGCGGCGGCGGCGGCAGCGGCGTCAACAATTGCAAACTATTGAGAATTTACAAGCTTATGTTAGTTGTAGGTCCATTGTATTTGATGTGCAGTTGCATTATTATGGGTACAACTCAAATCCCTACTTAGATTATGGCCCTGGCCCTTTAGTCACGCATGAACGATCACATTAAGTTTTTAGCAAGTAGTTTGTACAGTCTATACCAGTAGTCCTAGGCGCTTGATTTTTTACATACAGTTGCGTCTTGTGGAGTACATACCGATTCCACGCCCAGATGGCGACCCTGTCCCCTTAGTCACGCATGAACGATCACATTAAGTTTTTAGCAAGCATTTTGTACAGCCAATACCAGTAGTCCTAGACACTTGATATTTGACATGCAATTGCGTCTTGGGGGAGTACATACCGATTTCACGCCCAGATGGTGGCTTTGGCCCCTAAGTCACGCATGAACGATCACATTAAGTTTTTAGCAAGCAGTTTGTACAGCCTATACCAGTAGTCTTAGGCACTTGATATTTGATATGCAATTGCGTCTTGGGGAGTACATACTAATTCCACGCCCGGGTGGTGGCCTTCTGCCCTTAGTCATGCATGAACGATCACGAAGTTTCTAGCAAGCAGTTTTGTACAGCTTATACCAGTAGTCCTAGGCACTTGATATTTGAAATGCAGTTGTGTCTTGGGGAGTACATACCGATCCCATGCCCAGATGGTGGCCCTGACCCCTTATTCACGCATGAACGATCACTTTAAATTTTTAGCAAGCAGTTTGTACAGCCTATTCCAGTAGTCTTAGGGGGTGGATATTGTTCACCTCTAGTTGAAGACCCTCGGGCGACATCAAGGTGTAGACAGGAATAAAAGCCCTGTCCTTGATAAACTGGAGTTTTCTATGTATCGTGTGCGTTTTTGTCACATGTACATTTCCATATCCTTTCGTTTTTCCTATTAGGCACTTGATATGTGACATGCAGTAGCATTTTGGGGAGTACATACCGATTCTATGTCCAGATTGTTGCCCTGGCTCCTTAGTCATGCATGAGTGGTCACATATTTTTTTTTCCAAGGAAATTGTAAACACAGTTAAAGATTATATTTAATCTTTATTCCTGGAGCAGTAGATCAATGTGCAAATTAAGGCGATGCAAGGGGCGGGCGAGACATATCCTGTGTCCACAGTTTTTATTCACTAACTGTGTTTGTTCTTTGGTTTTCGTTTATGTCCAGTTCTTTGATATTGAGCGCGTTTCCGAAAATAACATGCATCTATCGCCATTTCTTGGCATTTCGCAGAAGTTGTTAAATGTTGGCGTGAGCTGAAAAATCCAGCATTTTGATTAAAAAACATTCTTGATTTTCATAATGTTTTTTTTCTTTTTGCATTAAGACACATAAACAAAAAAGATTTATATTAAAATAAAAATGCAATTTGCTATAATATAAGTAGTGCCTGGCTCTCAAGGCTATATGGCAGATTACTGTGTTTGTGTCTTCATTTTTCTTTTCTGTGCCGTACTCATGTTGCGTCTCTGTTTCTTTAATTTGTTGCCATTGTCCTTGTGTTTTTCGTTTTGGATTGACGGTTCGGTTCTCACTTATTGTTTATCCGAAAGTAAAATTTTGTCGGTATACATACTTTAATTTGAAGTGACAGACCTGTCTCTGATCTACAATTTTGTTCTTAGAAGAAAGAACGATTTTAATTATTTTCATTAACTTATCTTCTTTTTTCGAAACATGCACTTTTCATTTATTATTTGATTTTTGTGCACCCTGCTGTCATTTTTGTCTTTCAGTTGCAAATTCTATTATTTTCAAAGTCAGGATTCAATGACCTATGTATGTGCAATTTTGATGTAGTTAAGAAATTATGCTTTGTACTTCCAATCCACACAAAGTAGCGAGGTTTTATTCGATACCCTAAGTCATGTGTCCGTGTGTCGGTTTGTTAGTCATGCGAATGATTCTTACTGATAACTTGAGAACGAAATATCATATGGTTTTCAATTTTGATATGTAAATCATTTACCACAACAAATGGCCTAGTTCGATTTTGGGTCTATGAGCCGGAAAAGCTCTGGATTTATGCCCCTTGAATCCTTGACATTTTATGAAAAGTATCATGTAATGCATTTTTGCTATTTTTTTATTTCTGTATGTATGTTGAAGTTAATGAGATGTTAAGACAGTTAACCAATCAATGTTTTCCCTCTCAGTCTTTACTTAATTGAATACGAAAATGATTGGTTTGAGTTTTAAGTTACAACGCAATAATGTGGTAACGCAAATATCAGATAAAATGTAACTCTTTGTTGGTAACTTCAATTGATACTGGTATTAACCGACGGAACTTTAATAACAATATAGGGCCTGTAAGTCTCGTACAATTTGGGAACTTCCAGGACCAAAAATGTACCCGGAAGTTACATTTTAAACAAAGATATATGACGTTTCCAATAAAAATCTGAATGTCATAATGCTCATACATTATGTTTTGGCGGAAGGAGTTTTTGAATTGCCTGTTTATCGTGGATTCTCGTGAGTCACATGACGAGACTTACACACCCTATTACAATAATTTTCTTCTGAAAATGTCTTGAAGAATATATGACTTAAATACAAGTTTTTCCGTTGATGAATGTTTTATCATATAAACCCTGATAAACAATCCGGTTTTCTTTTATATGTTGATGGTCGCAGCCGTAGAAACAAAATCACATAAATTGAAGTATAAAGAATAATATCAATATTATTATATCTAGGATAAAAATCTCTTCTTTTAAAAAAAATTAAAAATGCATTCTTTAGGACTGTACAATTTCTTAAAATATGTGTCGCTCTGTCATTAAGTAAGGCAAAGAGTCTAATATTCTAAGTCGGACAACTCAAACAATTTTCTAACTATCTAATTTACAAAAAGTTCCCAACTTTAAAACTTAACCTTAAAAAATGTATCATATATATTGCTCCATTTATTCCCCTATCCCCAGAAAAATTAATTATCGTATTTTGTACGTAGGCAATTACCTTTGTCTCTGTTTGTATCCTGGTAACAAATTCGTAGGAATAGAAATAAATTAAATAAAAGGACAACATGAAACACCTACAACAGCTGAAATTTTTTTATAATTACATGCCAAAATCTGCTATGAAACTACGTAAAGAATGGCTGAAATAAGATCTCCACATTTGTATACTTTTTATAAATAAAAAAAAATTACAAAGTGCAAAACATGACAAAATATACCTCATATCGAAATATATTACTAAAGATTTACGAAAACAAGACAAAACAACACCACTGATTGAATTGCTGTTTATCAATTATAACATGAAGGCCACTGAAAAAAAACTTCATTAGTCGGATAGAAGATAGAGATTTACCTCAACATCATATTTTCTTTTATATCTATGCTCCGTAATATCATTGATTTCCATCGCTTACATGGTTTCAAATTGAATAACGAGTTTATGGTGACTCAAGCTGAAGAACAACAACAAAAGCGTCGTCGTTCCACCATGTATTTGTTGAGACTTTGTCTCATGTGCATTTACTCAATATAAATTCATTGTTCATCATTTGTAGCACAACCATGTCCATTACTCAAATGTAAAGAGTGCGAGTTGGGCAATGTCATAGACAAGAATGGCTGCAGAACCTGCCAATGTAATCCAGGTAAAGAAATAGTTTTCGTAGTATTCATTGATAACAAACTTTGACCAATTAAGTAATAACCAAACTTATATTTATTTGACTTAGAGAAAATACCTTTCAAAATATGTATGGCCTTACTATCGGAATAGTTACGTAATAAAGTGGATACTATCGGATATACTGTTACCTATAGTTATTACAAAAGCTGGCAAAACGTGATTCTTTTTGTCTCATTTACCTTGACCAGTCTGCATTCCATTCTCGGGACAGCATATGACATGTGTCTTCAGGTGATACCATTATCAAAATTGGATAATCTAGCAGGGATGCATATCTCCATTGTACCAGGATAAGATTTATATTCTTTAAGGTAGTTCGATCCTAATAAAAATATCAGACAGAATTTTTTTCTTTTTAGATATTTTGTAGGTCTTTACCTATATGTTCCGAAAATAAAAATGATATGTCACCGATCATCTTTTCCTGTAATCAAGCTTTGAAAATCAGGCCAAATTCAGTATTTTTCAGCAATATTTACAAAGAATATATGTGTGAGAACGTGCTTATTGTTTATCTTTCATATAAAATAAATATCAGACAGATTTTTTTTATTTTTTGATATTTCAGAGATATATACTTAAGCTATCTGTTACGCTGAAAAAATCTACATGTCACCGTTCGATTAAGAAATTTATTTGATATAGTTTACGTAATAGACAATATTTACGGGTAAAGGGAGCTAATTGGCGGGAAAGTGTATGTCAATCTATTCTGACGTCACAAGGAATAGGCCAATACAGGATTATTCCGGCTTGAAAATCAAGTCAATCCCGCATCCGATTCGTGTTACACAAATGCGCCAATCGAATGCGCCGTGTATTAGTGTCGATCTACCTTAAGTCATTAACATAGTCCAGGTTGAATACTTTGACTGAAAATATATTAATTACATTAATTGAGTGAGAAGAAAATAACGACGTTACTGTAGAGCAGAAAGAATGAAGGTGGAAGGGACAACCTGGTCAAAGAGTTTTGATTACCACTGGAAAAGGTCAGAAATGAGTAGGGGTAGGAAATATAGAATTTTTACGACTCCAAGTGAGTCGGCTATCTTTTTAAAAAAATGAAGGGACATTTTTACTGCGTGGAGCATGGCCTTTCTCCACATAGTTTGGCTATAATGGTTCACGGTTTGGCTTTTCGTAGTATTACTGACTACTCCACAGAGACGGGGGCGTAGCTCTGTATCCTGAGCCCATCAATTATTTACCTTAGCAACTGCCAACTGACATACTAATGCAATCTATTTTTAAGATTGAAAAAAAGAACCTGTTAGATTTGTGAAAAAAAAATTTCATCAAAACGGTTGTTATTAAATGTTAACGTGATAAAGATCAGTTAGATATTATTTGGAGAACTGTGAATGGCCTGTTATGGTCTTTTTTTTCTCATCTTATTTTTGTTAATATCTAATGGAATTGGAATTGTAACATACGAGAAAAAACATATGACTTCTGTTTATCAAATTTAACAATAAAACTAATGAAAAAAATAACATTAAACAAATATGTGTTGTTTCATGAATACCTTAAAATGTTTTGTTTGTGTATGCACAAGATGGATGATTGACGTATTTTGTAGGTAATCTTGAAAATGGAGTAATTATGAAATTTTTAAATGCATTGTGAATAACTACAATTGGTGTTGTAACTGGGTGCAAAGTTGGAAATAGTTTCATTTAACAATCTAAACCTATCACTTGGACAAATATTATTGAATACTAATAACAGGAATACTAATAACTAGTTTTGTACAGTGAAATCTGTCTAAACCAAACCCTGACTCAACCGAAAACCTGTCTAAACCAAACATGATGTGAAGATCCTTTGTATCAGTTTCAATACAATTTGAACCTGCCTAGACCGAACACCTGTCTAAACCGAACAAATTCGTTAGTCCCACAGGGGTTCGGTTTAGACAGGTTTCACTGTAGTTGCAAGCAGTAGCTGATATCACCCAAGGAATCATGACGTATTTTGGCGGACATCTTGGAAATTGCGGCAATTTTGAGAAAAGTTTCGTAGCCTTCAGTTTTGCTATTGCCATCTTACTTCCTACCAAATGTCAGTACATTTACCGTTTTCCATGAATAGTCAGGACAAAAATTATTTGAAAAACAATAAAAATGATAAAAAGTAAAATAAACAAATTCTAACTATATGTCACCCTCTTGTCGTAGCCTGCACTTCTTTCTATGATGAGCTTACTTCATACCAGTTTCATTCGAACACATGAGCCTTTTTCTCATAATAGAATGACAAAATCATTGCAAGAGCAATAATCACAATAAAAACATAATAAAGTAACAGAACCATAGCAATATATCGCCCGACTACTTTTGGCGACATTATAATAAGTAACATAGAATAACAACATATCACCCGACTTCTTCAGGGGTAAAATAAATATTCACGATATACTGATATACGAAATTAATTGAAATTGACATCATATTCAATATTAAGAAATATTTGTTTTTTTTACGTATTTAGATCCATGTAAACATGGTAGACCATCACCAGTCAGGTTCTGTTCGAAAGGTCAGAGTAAATGTCCGGACACTATGAAGTGTGTATCCATTTCCGGTACAAGTGGAAAGTCTGTGTGCTGCAATAAAGGTACATGTTTGATATAATTTTAATCATTTACATGGAAATATTTAATCATATTAGTTTGATGATTTTATGAATTTATTATTTTATGACGAAACAACGGCAGTAGAATACCGAGGGAACGAGGGGTGTGATAATTACAAAAGTCAAAGTCCAGACATATGGTAAAAACAAGCATACAGAAAAACAAAGACACAACAAGGACTTGAGATAACCATAAGGCGAATAAAAAGACGACATTCAGGACTAAGGCACTAATAATGTGAACTCCCATGAAATTTATTATCAAAATGGAATTGAAGGGAAGATGTATCATGAAATACGGGAATTATTCAAATACATCGGTTTGAAAGGTTGGGTTCTAAGGTTAGATGCTTTACTTTATTCTCGGGGTAAAAGTTAAAATCTTTAAAATAAGTTTGAGCTTAAATTGTTAAAAGATCGGCTTGAAAGGAAGCTTGTGACTGCTTACTTGAGTGTTAAATGTGTTATGGGCTGCTTACTTGAAAAAGAATATAGCGGTGACATTTCTGAATGCAAGTTTGTGTTTTCTAATACTTTCATAAAACTTCATCGAAATGCGAAACTGAAACTTAAATCGGATACGTCCATGTAATATGTCTTTTCTATTCTAGTGGTACATATTTATTTAATTAAACACAAATTTGTAGTACAAAATAGGTAACGGTAAACAGGTCATATAACATTCGTTGTTGAAAAATTGATGTGAAAATTACAAAAATCAAAGTCCATAGACACGGCCAAAACGGGAACACAAAAAATATAGACAAAACTAGGACATGAGACTGCCATAAGGCACGAAAATAAAAAGACGACATTCAGAACTAAGGCATTTATATTGTGAACTTCCATAAAAACCAGGAGTGAATTCAGTTGTCAGATGTTCCAGAAGGGTAAACATGCTCTGCTGCGCTAGCGACAAGTACGCATGTATATTATTATTTGAATACAAACATCGTCATCAGAGAAATATTATATAGAGATTGAAATCAAATATAACAATCTTGAAATTTAATGGAGAGAAATACAAAATTATGAGTTGCTTTACTTCAAAGATTGAGATTATATAAAACAAAATGTTTTTTCTTCAGAATCTGGAATTTTTTGCAGATTCCGCTTCTCTTTCAATAGAATAAAAAGGATTTAACAAAAAACAAAGCATAATAAAAAGGATTTAACAAAAACAAAGCAAAATATTTGCTTCCTTTTAATGAATAATTAATAAAGATTTTCTCTAAGTTTTTGACCTTCAAAAATATGACAAGAGCGTCTGATTTTTCATTTTCTGAAATGTGTTCATCCTATCAAGAATAGGACAATAATCTGATAAATTATCGCCCAAATTCAAGCGTTTGCAACACAACGTTAGATGCCCTTATGTATATACAATCTGAATCTGTTAAGCTCGTATTCGGGGTTTATTTATAACTTGCTTTTCTGGAACAAATATTTGGGGCAATATATTTGACATCCGTTTGTGAAATGTACTAAGTTTCTTCCTTTTTTTCATGTATTGATTATTTAAATCAAGGAATCAAATCCAAGAATAATGTTATTTTTTTTAATTTGGATTGCCTTATGCATTCTTTTCATGTCATGCCATATACATGAACAGATGGAAAATTGGATATCTAACTGCCAATACATAGCTTCAGTATTTATAACAGTATAATTTTGTCTTTCTCAAACCGACGCAAATATAGGAAAACTTGAGATTCATCAAATTTTGATATTGGAAAGACAGAAAAAATACCTAAATGGATAAATAAATTGCTTAACATTGTTAATAAATTATAATACTTTCCAGCTCCATGTTTTGCGCCTCCATGTGCCCGACCACTAGAGGAATGGTGTACTAAACCAGGATATTACACTAACGAAGACGGTGTAAAGTGCCCCGGATGTCCAGTGAGGATCCCATGTGGAAGTATTTATTTTTGTTTCATTATTTTTTAACTGCCCCTTTTTCTAGCTTCGATATATTACGATCATCAGGGATTACCAGATGCCCTCTTCTCTACTGTATATAATACATTCTGCTCAACGATTCCATTTGTCTAATTGTATTTGTGTTTTATCTTTTTTGTTTCATTTCTTGATTATTAAAAGTACACAATGAGTTCGTTTTTTTTTCGTTGAGATGCTTTGGCTGTGATGTATTCTTGGAACTTCAATCACACATTCGTCGTTTAAATTATCGTTAAGCATGTAACCGGAATTGTTCCGACACCTCTACACCCTCTCTTATTATCGCTGAAAAGTAGCCGGGAAGTAGCATATCAAGAATTTCTTTGTGCAAACTTTTATTTAGTTTCAGTGCCACAGTTGAGTTTGGCTTAGATCTTATATCTTTGTGTAATACGTGCTTTATCATCCCCGTAATGGCGAATGAAATTTCGATGATAATGTCGATGCCTCCGACGGTCTTTCCGTCCATCCGTCACCCGTTACTTTTGCATTGTCTCTGGACTTTGATTTATGTCTTCGGTATTCTACTGCCGTTGTCTTGTGACTCAAACGCATGATAATTATCTTTCCACATGATTTTGGTAAATAATTGTTGCACAGAGACTGCAGATGCGCAATAAGCTTTCGGAATTTTGTATTAGTTCAGATAAGAAAGAGGCTGAAAGTGGCAAAATCTTGCATTTTCCTTGTCGCTTACGCAACATTTTTGAATTTAGAAATTTAATTGAATTGTACAAGTCTAGTAGTAAATTCAATTTGCGACCATCAAATCCTCCAATAGAAGCCTTCAAAACTCATACACAATTTAGCTATCTTCTTATTGGATTTTGAAATTTATTTCAACTATCGTGTGTGTTTGTTTGTTTTTTTTTTTTGGTTTTTGTTTGTTTGTTTGTTTGTTTGTTTGTTTTTTTTTTGACAGAGAATAGAATTCGATCAATTTTCTTTGAATCTAGATTATACTAATGTGATTTCTACTGATTTCTTTTTGAGTGTATCAAACAAGTATTGTAAAAATAAAAGTCTTTATTTCAAAAAATGTAGGGCTTCGGAAATATGGAGTTATATTTAGGAAAAATGAAGTCCAAGACATGGCAAAAAAAAACAACACATAGACCACTTTAAAGCACAGAAATAGAAACACAACATTTAAAACAAGACACTCAGAATGTGAACTCCCCTAAAACTGGTAGTGACATCATGTGCTCAAGAAGGGTAAACATGTCCTGCTATGTTGACAACACCTCTCACACTGTAGGTGAGTCAACCTAGAAATAAGTCAAAAGTGGTATAGTCAAATACGATAAGACGTAAAACAAAAGTAATATCTAGCTTGAATCTGATGGTAATAAAGTTGATTAAAATACATTGATTTTATTTTAGCCTCTGTAAGTAACTTGGTTAAATCGATTGATTGATCGATTAAATGGGCCAGTGAGCAATGTTTTAGCTATATCAGGACGACAACAAGTTAATCAATTTAAAAACTTATATGTTAAGGAAAGCAGAAAATGATAAAGGTGGGAAGGACAACTGGGGTATCGAGTTTTGATTGTCACTGAAAACTGGAAGAAATGGGTAGGGCCAGGAAATTAAGCCTTCTATATGACCCTTAGTGAGGCTCCTCTTGAAAGAGAAATATAGAGGAGGTCTTTATACTCCAATGCTTTGGCGTTTCTCCACACGCTTAAGATAAAATGGTTCGCGGTCAAGCTTTCCATATTATGATAAGACTACCCCGCATAGACAGGACAATCTACTATCCACCAGCTGATGAAGGATCCCCGTCAGTTCTATACCCGGAGCCCCTGAAAACCGATAAGTAGCCGGGTTGTTAAAGAGATAACAAATTTTTATAATTTCTCAATATAGCTACGCTATTTGTATCGAACTGACGTGGTAATGTAAATCAAATTTCAAGGAATTTCATTACCATGTGTGCCAAAATAGTTCAAATGAATTGCTTTTAATTTGATGCGTTTAGTTTGTCTTTCTGATGTCGTATTAACAATTTTAATTTCAAACTGCTTAACTATGGAGGACTGTGTTATTGAGTGAGCTTTTATATTTCAATAGCGTGCCCAAAAGGTAAATCTAATGGAAAGTGTGGTTTTCCAATTGGTAGAACTTGTGGCAGAACAGAGTTTTGTAATAATGGTGTCTGTTGTGAAATACGTAAGTATGAATAATAATTAAATATTGATATTTATGTATAGTAAAAAAAACTACAAATCAGATAAATTAATGAATATCGGATCGTGGAAAAATAACAGTGCAACACAAATAAATTCATAATAGTCTAGAAGATTATGCGACGATATAAACACTTTATAGAAATATATTAACTTCATTCTTTTTACACTGGAAATTGTAAAGATACCTTGTTTAATTTAATTTACAGGGTGTGAAAGAAAAAAAAATGACATTCTTATACATCTACTTCGTATTGCCGAGATATGTTTTCATCAATTGCATTAATTTGAGAGTATGTCTAAGACACTGAAGAAAGTCATTTGTTAAATGAATATTTGATGAATTTATTTTCAACATTTGTTTTTTCTAGATGTCGTTGCACAATCTTCTAGAATTATCTATATATATATATATTGAACGTCTGAAGACGGTGACAAACATGTTAAATTTATATTTTCCTCAGGAAAAACTTGTAAATTTGCTTATACAAGCCATGCAAAATTTATTATAAACATGCAAAATTCATTAAAAAGACCAACTGAGATACAGTTTCAGGATGTGATATTATCAAAATCATCCTTCCGCTGATGAATTTGAGCATTGCAGTTCGAGTAAGACACAAATAAGAACATATTCTGAATGAAACATATCTCATCAATGCAACTTGAATTATAACATTGGCAAACCCGAGGCGAAATCTACCCCCGGAAATTTATACAAAAACAAGGAACTAAAGCACAAGTAGTGTGAACCCTTACAAAAACTAGAATATTATCAAGTGCTTTTGAAGGGTAAGCATGTTCTGCTCCATGCGTGGCACCTATCAAACTGCAAATGAAAAGTCCGGTTTAGTCAATTTGGTAACTCAGGATCTACATAAAGATTACTGTTTGCATTTGTGATATAGAGGCATAATCAATTTGCCAAATCATTGTGACGACCGTAAGGATGTTTAAGTGACAATAGCAACAGTGATTAAATATAAATTTGGCTATAATTTTGTAGGCAGTAATTCCCCTCTGTTGACAAAGTCGTTGTACAAACAACAGGCTCGACTAGAGCGAATGAGTTTTTGAAATTTAGATGCCATAAGCCGGGGTTGTCGAAATATTACTTCTTAAAAACGGGAACATCACTATTGGAAAGTCCACATCATGATGAATTGGGGTAATAACAGAATTACCGAACAGAGTTATCAATAGCCGAAGTCAATGACATAAAAGGACAAATCAGGTGAAAACCATAGGAAAATTGTCGATCGCAATGGTCCTGACTTGGTACAGATATTTCAAAAGAAATGTTTGAATGTCGCGCAAGGTGTTGGTGCTAGAAAACGTAACGTTAAAAATGATCGATGATATCGTTATGAAAAAGCATCGTTTAAAGTTGGAACACTGACGACTGTTTACTTCAGTTTTAAACAGAAACCATTTAATGCTTAATTTATAGTATAGGCTATGGGCTCCGGGCTCCAACTTTTTTTTAATGTCGGGCTTCGGGCTCGAACACTTGGATCCGGACTCCAATACTAGTGCTCCGGTCTCCGCTCATTAGACTCCGAGCTCCAATCACAGGGCTTCGGGATTCAGTCACAAGGCTCCGGGTTCCACCCAAAGGGCTTCGGGCTCCATTCACTGGGCTCCGTTCTCAACATACAATGTACATAGACTCTGGGCTCCAAGAGTGCTGTAGAGGTCATGTTATTACCCTATAACTGAGCATGATTCACAAAATATTTTTTCTCTTAAAATTATTATTTTTCCTGATTTGTGTTGTGTATTTTTCTAGGTTCGATCACGATATTGTGTAAAATAATGACAGCTAACTGTTCAAAACTTAACATTTAAACCTCTTTCAATTCAATTATATAATGATAAATAATTTTACAAGGTTTCATGGATCCCAGAGAAATAACACATGTACTTAAAACAGAAGGTGGCTTTGAGTTGTTATTGCTCCCCTTAGGGTCGTTGTCTCTTTGACACATTCCCCGTTTCCCTTCTTTTTCTTATTTAGTGTGATGAACAAACGAAAAGACGAACGTACCGACAACCTATACGTTTAATGTCCCATAACATATAGCCAGACGGACATAACAGTTTTAAGGATTTCCAAATCAAGTCGGAAAGATGTGTTGAAGACTCATCTTATTGTTGATTCGTAACTTCATTTCGACTGTAACTTACCTCAGATATTGTTTAAACAAAGGACACAATTTTCAAATTATATTTTAACTTTGAAAATCAATGATCACGGACAAAAATACACTTCGGCCGTTTTATCAGTTTGGTAGATAATGTGAAGCATCAGTATTTTGCATCATATAGAATGTAGTTTAATTAAAACACACAAGTAGTTTATTTTCAAAATCACAAAATTATAAGAGTAGTCAAATATACATTTATTTAGATTGTATAATACTATAATCATCATATTATCACATTGAAGTCTTTTTCTTAAATAAACACATTTGAAATTAAAAGAAGTTTACAAGATTGAAAGGAAACAGAAATATATTATGTTTTGTGTATTTGTTTAAGTACTTTGTTTAGAACTCTGTCGAACGAAAGCAGAAAACGTTGCGATGACGACGACAAACTGGAATTACGTAAAGCGTCCCTTGGGGACATTTTGTTAAGAAATGGCAAAATGCTTGCATAGATGCTAATCTTTATCAAAATCAGTCACTTTTTTAAACGCAAAAATTCTTTGAAAAGCACATTGAGAATATGTCTTCAAAATGTTTCCAACCGTTCGGTAAAAAAAAATTACAAGACTCGAAATACGAGGAGCCGAAATGCATTTGCGGTCGCGTAACACTAGGGGACATTTTCATTAGAAATTGAAAAAAGGCGAAGTTTGAACGGATTGTTTTTGATTTCATCACTTTTTAATTTATTCTGTTCTTTTTAACATGCACATTCTTCATGGACAAGTTTGTTTTGATATCAATAAAGGAAAATATATATTTTGGATAGTTTACCTTTCCTGGTCAGCAGAATATTTCCAGTAAATTCAGCGTCTACATCCCCACTTTCAGATGAAGTTGGCCATCTTGCACAGAAGACGTTTCGTTACGGAATAAATACGTTCATATAACTATTTTGTGGACTTTTCTGATTTTCATAGAGAACTAATGGAGTGTTTTTTCGGTAAATCGTGTTTTGTTCTGCTGTTTTGAATATTTTTAGTTGCAAATTAAGTTACGCGTCTACAGCGCAATTTAATCACTTATTTTAAATGTTTTGTTCAAATTTCAATTTTATAGTCGGAATATGCAATATTTCATCAAAATAATCTTAAAGTTTGGACAAAGACGGTTAAATTGATACCCGATATGTTTAATATTTGATAAATGTTTAGAAAAGCGTAGCTATTTGTAATACAACTGCACCAGAAATATAATGAAGCACTAACACCGTACGCGACGTCTTGGTAAAAACGATTTTATGGGGCGCCAAACCTCCCCTTCTATTTATGAACTGGCTGTTGTCTGGTGTGTGTTTTTGAATGTAGTTAAAACATTATTATGTTATTAGGGCGAATTCATTGTAATTTGATCAGCAAATAGCTAAGATTTGTTTTGTGTACATGCGTCCATATTTTTTGTCCTGATTTTGTACATTTGAAAAAGAAAGGAAATGGGGTAAATGTCAAGGAGACAACATCGCATATCCAGGTTAAAACGACCAAAAAACAAAACATCTAGGGATCACCATATGGTCCTCAACACAGTGAGGAACCTCACACCATATAGTAAGCCCTAAATGGCCCAGAAAAGGTAAAAGGTGAATAAATCAATGGAAACAAACCACATCCAATAACCCCCAAAAATATTGTACATCATAAGCAACATCAAAACTGTATTTCTATTACTTGAGTTTTTGTTGGGTGGATACTTTTGTCACAATATAAACTTATAGCAAGTGAACGACAAATTATCATATTTTTTTAACATAAATGAAATTTTAAACTCAATAATTATAATGAAAATATTTCAGCCTGTGAACACGGACCTCCATTGGAAGATGAAACATGTTCACAAGTGGCGGATGGAACGAAATGTCCAAAGGGTTCCACTTGTTTAGCAGGCCCTGCAGATCAGTATTTTGCATGCTGTCCCGATAGTAAGTATATCATTTCAAATAAATAAGGTATAAAGTTATACTGATTATACTAAATTATCGCGAGATTATGATATTCGCAAAATATTCAACGCATGATAATCATTATCATAATGTTAGATAAGTTATTGTTTTTATTATATAGATCTTCAAAATATATGAAAATTTAAATTCAAAAACACTTTATGAACTATATTTTTGATGTCATTCCACTGGTAAGACGTTGCGAAAGCGTATTGTAACGTCACTTCCTAGAGTGAAATTATGGCAAAAAATTTCACAATTAATTATCACTTTTACTTCACTGGGAAATTTTAATCTTTCACTTCTATCTATGATGGATAGCATTTTATTTAGATTAACAATGACGGAATATGGAGTAAGTGCAAATGAGACAAAGTTTCTACAAATAAATAGCTAAACTAAGCAATGGAACAACGTTTTTTATTGTTGTTCTTCATCTTTAAGTCACCATGAGGTCTTCAACAATGCGCTTAACTCATACTTCATAGTAAGTTCAAGACGGCCCTCTAACACCGATTTTGGTAGAATTCAATCCTAGATGCCAAGCAACGCTACATCTATGACTTTTTTACACGTTGATAAATTGATGCGGTAGAGTCAACACCCCTAGATGTTTTGTTTTTGGTCTTTTTAACCTGGATATGGGATGTTGTCTCCTTGACATTTACCCAATTTCCTTTCTTTTTTATATAAACTTAACTTGCAAAGTGTTCGTACAACCGCTGTCATCCATTGCTCGACAAAAATGACTAATAAAAGACGATCACAATATTTATACAACCACAGGGCACTCATCGATGCACATACGTTACTAAATATAATATGACACATCAATGTCCATTCACTGAATGCATTCAGAAAACAAGCAAATGGGGGGGGGGAGGTAATAACAAAATTAGTAAACAGAGTTGTCAAAAGCCGAAGTCCAGAAGACAAAAAGACAAATCAGGTAGAACCACCGGAAAAATTGTCGACCGCAATGATCCTGACTTAGTACAGGCATTTCAAAAGAAATGGTGCTTTAATCCGGCATGTCAAACCTCCCTTTCATTGCGGTAGTGTCTGATAGCAAGTCAACAGCAATTGGTATTGAAAAGTCGTAGACAGTTTAAATAAATGATCATCCCAGCTCTTAGTAAAACAAGAATCTTGAATAAGAGTTCGGACCGAAACTTGAAAATTTTCCACAATGGACTGATATCTTACAGAACTTTTGTATATTCGTAAGAGACAGAACTTGTTTGAAGCCTTGATTAATAAGGATGTCCTGGAGATAGCTATGTCTAATGAGAAAGTCTATATAATTTGTGCTAGCTTTCGCGTAAGGAATCAGTTATGAGACATACACTCCATAAGCAGGAGAATCTGGAATATTACTGTCAGTGTTGGGGAAATTGATAATTTTAAAATTAAAATCGTCAGTTTTGTCGTAAATTCTAGTACTGAAGTGACAATTTTCGTCAAATTTGAGATTTAAATCCAAACACTTGTAGGTCTTGTGTTTTCTGTCGTTTCCTTTATCTCTAAATCTTGCGGATATATTAATGGGATCCATTTAGCAAAAGACGCGTTATTGATGGAAAGAACTTCATCAGAATATCTGTAAGTGAGATTGAAGGATCTATCATCTTTAATTTTATGATCTTTGACGAGCCTTTGAAGAAATTTAGTCTCATAAGAATATAAAAACCAGTCTGCGAGTAGAGGAGCACAATTAGTCCCTACCGGTATGCAATCTTCCTGTTGATAAATAGCACCTCCAAATGTGACAAATATATTATCAATTAGAAAATCAAGCATACTTCACACCGTATAAACCCGTCTTTCATCGTAGCATACTTTTCCTTTTAAGGAGGTAGACCTAGGCTAAGGTACGTAACTCTTAAAAATCACATGTATGTTTGTTTAGATCATTTTCATAAATTTATTATATCCATCTAAGTATCATTGACAATTTTAATTCTTTTTCACATAAAAGCTTTAATATCATCGATGAAATTGACTGTTTCATACACCTTACTGATTTAGAGAGTTATCTCCCTTAACCTAGGTCTACTACCTTGAAAAAATGTTAATTTATAACCTAATACAACATATTTTATTTTGAATCGGCAAAGGCTTTTTGAATGATCAATACCTTCAATTCATGGTTTTAGTTTATAATTAGGTAGCGTGGTATATAGTGTGGAAAAATCAAATGTTTTGATAGAATGTATTTGAGAAAAGATGCCCAAGGAATAATTAACTGAATCGGAACAAAAGCATCAAGAAAAGAAACGAATAACAAGCACCATTTCTTTGACAATAAGATATAATACGGCACTATCGATACCACTGCTGGTAGACCAGAAGTTCTCAATCGTATTCAAAAGCCAAGTACTCAGACTTGTCTGACATGAAAATTTTACCTTGCTTTCTATAGAAATTTACAGCTTTTATCAAACTCTTACCCCTCAAAATACTGAGACTTCATTCCATGTATTGTACTCGGTGGGTGCCCTTTGTACTCGATTTGACCTCTCTATTTTGACAATTTGGTAATGAGTACTCTGTTTTTACTAATGATGGGTATGACTTTCCATATCATTTGGACCGTTTTGTTTATGTTTGTATATGTGTGTGTCTTCATTTTTCTTTTCTGTGCCGTACTCCTGTTATGTATTTGTTTCTTTGCTTTTTTCGATGTTGCCACTGTCCGTCCTTGAATTATTATTTTCAGACTGATGGTTCGGTTCCCACTTACCTTATTTTAGTGTTTTAGCATGGTTAATGATTTTACCCTCCTATCGGGATAATACTTGTGTTTAGTTTATTTATTTTCTTTTTGTCAATGGTTAATGATTTTATCTTGCTAACGACTTGATAATTGTGTAAAGTTTATTTATAAAAATTTAATATATTGTGCGATGGCCACAAATTAACTATGAAACAAAATAAAATGGTATAGTTGGCCACGATTAAAAGATAAAAAACACAAAATGTACAAATTAAAAAACACATAAAAATGACAAAAATGGAAAAAGAGAGGGGGAAAACTGCCCAACGTTTCGGCCTATATGGCCTTCGACTAGGGGACTACCGGGCTAAATACGGAGAAGAAGATTGATATGACGAGAGAAGGCAGACCTGATGGCGTGTCACAGAAATTACCTGTAAAATCGTGCAAAATCTTGAACTTAATCAAAAACGAGAGATAAAACATTAATTATCTGTACTATGCAAATATTAAATTTCAATACATAAATAATTTTATAAAATAGACTGCTTCATAACATTCATGCCAAAGGGTCGAGCAGCTCCAAGAAAATGGATAATGTTTTGTTCAAGGAACTGTCGTTGTTTTTCACCTGCAC
Source organism: Modiolus philippinarum (assembly GCA_002080025.1). NCBI lineage: Eukaryota > Metazoa > Mollusca > Bivalvia > Mytilida > Modiolidae > Modiolus > Modiolus philippinarum. The sequence goes on along the minus strand of MJUU01067347.1, from coordinate 84,008 downwards.
TTGTTTGTATAAGGACAGTTACATGCATGTGCAGTATGCTGTGGTTAGCTCGCCGAAAATGTTCACCTACTTGGCAATCCTTACCATTAGTGACGCACTGTTTATGTTCGACAAAGCGATCACCCAATCTCCGGCAAGTCTCACTCACATAGATCATGTAACAGCGTTTACAGCCCACAGCATACACTACATTTTCAGTAGTACACGTGAAATCATTTTTTAGTTTGAAAACGTTAGCCGGCCCTACTACTTCATCGGTTTCCCAAGTAAAAGGACAAGTCGAACAGCGAGATCGCTTACGTTGTCTAGTGCCCTTATATTTACAGGGAGTTTGAGGAGTAGCGCTCTTGAAAGAACTAGTAATAAGGTGCTGTTTTAAACTCTTCCCTTTTCTGAAGGCTGCAATGGGAGGCGAATCCTGGAAAACTGCCGACATATGCTCGTCCTCGAGGACTATAGATTTGAAGTTGCGTATAAAAATATTTTTGATAGCTTCGTTGTGAGGGTGGTATGTCAGGACCAACGGAACCCGGTCGTCGGTATTTCTCACCCTCTTCTCCATAGCCTGGGATCTGGTCACTCGGGAAACTGAATTCATAGCTCGATCCAAACTTTGCTGGGGTAGCCTCTCTTAACAAAAAAGGATTTCATTCTGTTACATTGAGTCCTGAAGTCCTGCTCGTCACTTCATATACGACGAAGTCGCAAGAATTGTGACTTTGGAATGGCATCCTTGCATGACTTTGGGTGACAGGACCCATAATTTAAATAACAGTGGGCGTCTGTCGGTTTATAAAACACTGAGGTGGAAATTTACCCATCCTTTACGGTACAATTAATGTCGAGGAAAGAGAGACTATCTTTGGTAATATTAAAAGTGTATTTGATGGCCGGATGGTACGAGGAAATATAGTCAATTGAAAGACTTAAGTTCATGTTCACTGTCAGAGGACACCCCAAAAACATCATCAATGTATCTTTTATAAAGTTCGGGGACAGGTCCTATATATTCGGAGAACATTTTTTCCTCGAGGGCTGTAAACGCTGTAACATGATCTATGTGGGTGAGACTTGCCGGAGATTGGGTGATCGCTTTGTCGAACATAAACAGAGCGTCACTAATGGTAAGGATTGCCCAGTAGGTGAACATTTTCGGCGAGCTAACCGCAGCATACTGGACATGTATGTAACTGTCCTTATACAAACTAGTGCAGATGAAAAACAACGACAGTTCCTTGAACAAAAAATTATCCATTTTCTTGGAACTGCTCGACCCTTTGGCAAAAATGTTAAGAAGCAGTCTATTTTATAAAATTATTTATGCATTGAAATTCAATATTTGCATAGTACAGATAACTAATGTTTTATCTCTCGTTTTTGATTAAGTTCAAGATTTTGCACGATTTTTACAGGTTATTTCTGTGACACGCCATCAGGTCTGCTTCTCTCGTCATATCAATCTTCTTCTCCGTATTTAGCCCGGTAGTTTCCTAGTCGAAGGCCATATAGGCCGAAACGTTGGGCAGTCTCCCTTCCCTCTTTTTCCATTTTTGTCATTTATATGTGTTTTTTAATTTGTACATTTTGGGTTTTTTATCTTTTAATCGTGGCCAACTATACCATTTTATAAAGTTTATTTATATGTGTTTTTCAGATGTTTTTAATTTTAACCCTGTTTTCTGTCCCTCACTTGTGTTAAGTTGATTTTTCTGACTATTATAATTGGTTTATGACTCGAACACTGCTTTTGGAATTGTTGGAATTGATATCTGTGTTTAGTTGATTGATATGACTATTATGAGGGGTTGATGATTTAAACCTGTCAATATTGTTCTAAGTTGACTTGTATAATTTTTGTTAGTGGTTCATGATTAAACCCTGATAGCGGTACGGTTAAAGTGTTTAGTTGATTGACATGACAATTTTCAGTGGTTTATGATTTCACAATATTATGTGTATAATACTTGTGTTTAAGTATTTGTATGACTTCTATCAGAGTTTAATGATTTTAACCCTGCTGTCGGTATTATACTTGTGTTTAATTGATTTACACGACTTTAATTGGTTAATTTGTTCATGATTTTTTACCCTGCTTCTTGTATTCTACTTGATTTAAGTTGATTTGTACTTCTTTTATGAGTGATTTTTGATGTCGATGTGGTATTAGTGCTAAACGGATTTTTATAAGTTAGTGCAAGTGGTTTATGATTGAACCCTGCTGTCGAATCATATCTATGTTTAGTTGGTTTATATAACTTTTATAAATGTTCTATAATCAAACCCTGTTGGCGGTATGGTAATTTGTTAAGTTGATTTATATGACCTTTACCAGAGATCAATGATTGAGCCATTCCGTCAGTGTGGTTCTTTTGTTAAGGTAGATAGACACTGTTGCGCTGCGCAGTGTAATCGCGCATTAGAAAAATACAAAGTCGAATACGGGTTTGGTTTGATTTCCTTGTCGGAACAGTCCTTTGACAGGTTTTCCTTTGTGACGTCATAATTGATTGATTAATATGAAAGGTCATATTTAGACCATTTTGCCGCGAATTAACTCCCTTTTCCCGTAAATAATGTTTTTCACGGAAACTTTGTAAAATATCTCTGTTAAAAGCATGGTGACATATACATTTTTTCATCGCAACCAAGGGATCATATCATAAACTATCTACTTACAAAAACATATAAAATTCTCATGGAAAAAAGGCTCATTTTTATTAAGCTGAAAATTGCTTTTCCATATTTTTCCCGTGCATTCTATGTAAAAACAGACGAAAAATGGCTAAAAATGAGCAAAATTTGACATCAGTTCTAGAAAAAACAAGCATGGTGACCCATACTTTTTATTACATATTTCAAGTTAGTAAGATTAGTTCTTCAATTGAGCTGACTTTTAACAAAATCTCATGGAGATGAACATAAGTGTCTATCTACCTTAAGTTGATCTATATGACTTGCATCAGTGTTTTATTATTCAAACTATATAAAGTAAAATCATGCATACAACACAATGATTTTTCTTTTAGTATTTTAATTAATTTTACTGTAATTGTTTGTAGAAAGAGATGGTAACTTGATTTGCCCAACACCGCAAGGAGCTGGGGCCTGCGTGGAGCTATGCAGCAGTGACGAAGGTTGTCCAAGTGATAAGAAATGTTGTTCAAATGGCTGCGGTCACGTTTGTAGTATGTGCACTTTAGTATTTTTTTATATTGTATTTACTGTTAATGCAACACATGTTTTGATTACAATAGTGTCTGTGAGTCTCGTCATGTGACCCCAAAGAAATTACGATAATTTTTAATTGAAAAAAACGTTTTCCGCGAACATATTACGTCAAGGCTTATGACGTCAACATTTTTGTATGAAATGTTACACCTTTTGCGGGACAAGCAACTTCCAGTCACATATTATGCCTGTCGAAGTTTCAAAATTGATTGAGACTACAGACCCTATGGAACACAATTAATATAAAATCCTCTAATGTGCATTCATTAAAATAATAGTATTTAAAAAAAGTGTCTTAAATTGCCGATTTTCATATTGCTTGGTAGAGCAATTATCTTCTTTTATTTAAATATGGACATAAAAGAAAAAAAAAAGAATTGACAGAAATGAATGAAACTTCAGCAGTATATATGTGGTTTTCAATTATCATTTGTCGAGGTGCCCGTCGAGGTGTTGTTGAGGTGCTAACGTATTTACATTATATTTATTGTTTTCACTTGACGAGGTGTAATGAGGTGCTATTGTACTAACGCTTTTTTAGTGCTTCGTATTTGACGAGATGCTTATTTGTTTTTATTTTGTTTTTGTTTTTGTTTTTGTTTTTGTTTTTTTTTTGGGGGGGGTTCTGTTCTAACAGCTTGTATTTGGTACTTTCGTCGTATAAAAATGTCCGTTTCCTTTGTATTGTTTGCATAACTATTGCGAATAGAAATCTTGTTCTTTGTATTTGTACTTTATCTCAATTTTATTATTTTTTAGTTGTTCTTTGTCCATTACCTTAACTTTTTGTATATAATATAATATACATAATATTATATATAATATATATAATATTATATATTATTGTTTAGCATATAACCTTAACCCAACCGTTGCATTAGTATCGATTTGCCTTCATTTATGATACCTTTTTCCCTTTGCCTTTTGTCTCAGTTATCTCCCTTTGTTTTGTCTACTCTCGAGTCCATGTTTTATCTTGTCATATTCTAACGTTACCCCAGCTTTTTCACCTGTTTATTGTTTTACCCCGTTCTACCTATTATTGTTTTTTTAGGTGAATTTCTTTTTTATTGTTTCCCGTATCTATATACTTTTCATTTAATTAGGCAATAAATAACAAGCACATATCAGTTCTATATTTTATTTTTCCCGTCATGGGTTAGGGAATGGGGACTGGGAGGTTCGTAAAAAAATAAAATAAAAAAAAAATGAAAATGAATAAAAGTGTTGTTATGTCTTTTCTTTCCTCCTCCTCTCCCTTGAAGGCCCAATCCTCCTCTCAAATTCCCGAGGTGAGCACGCGAGCAGTACGAGCAGCAAAATGAGCACGTGAGCAGTGAAAACGAGCAGCATGAGCATGCCTTTAAACAGCGAATTTATAGCTTTTCCCACCACCAGATACAAGACATTTGTCACCACCATTCGAACCATTATAGAACGAATGACGAAATTTTACAGAACAAAACTTTAAATACGGTTAGATTGGGAATGTCGCTTATCGCGAGCTCGTTTGCTGCTCGTGTGCTCATTTCCCTGCTCATGCTGCCCGCGTGCTCATCTCGGGAATATTGCTGCTGCTGCTGTGCGGTGGGAAAAGCGAAAAATTCGTTGCTTAAGGGTATGCTCGCATGCCCATTTCGCTGCTCGTGCTGCTCGCGTGTTCATCTCGGGAATATTGCTGCTGCTGCAGCTGCTCTGCGCTGGGAAAAGCGACATATTTGCTGTTTAAGGGTGTGTTCTCGTGCTCATTCCGCTGCTCACGCTGCTCATTTTAACTGCTCGCGTGCTCATTTTGCTGCTCGTGCTGCTTGCGTGCTAATTTTTATAGCACCTCATTACACGTCGTCAGGCACCTCGTCAAGTGAAAAATATAATGTAAATACGTTTGCACCTCAACATCACCTCGAAGGGCACCTTGACAAATGATAATTGAAAACCACATATATACTACTAACATGAGAAAAAAAATACTTACCTTTATCGTCTTTAAAAAAACGATGTCTATAATATAAAATTGTAATGCAACATTTATATAACGAATGTTTAGATTGGTCAGAACTGACCGTCAATTACACCATCTACACACCTGTGACATGGTAGGTTCCCTGTTTAGTCTGGTTCCTTGCATGGTTACAAATACACAAGTTAAAAATAGAACATGAAATCGATTAACGGTTTTTAATTGCATTACAATCGCAATAACAGTACATTATTTGAATACCCGAGAGCGTCAATCTTGATTTGACGGTCAAAATGTCCGTTTACAGGCTCCGCTACGCGTCGCCTGTAAACTGTATTTTGACCGTCAAATCTACGATTGACGCCCTTGGGTATTCAAATAATGTACTGTTATTGCTTAATGAGAATATGCATTTTTCTGGTTTGATGTTTTGTGAGCGTCTTGTGTATTTTTTTTAGCCATTCATCACAAATGGGGGGTGGGGGGTTCGAATAAAAAAAAAAGAGTTTAACCCCATCGCAATTTTTGCGACTGTCCCAAGTCAGGAATATGTTGATCATTGGCTTGTCCTTGCCTTCTTAAATAAAATTTTAGTTTCTTAATATTCAGGTTATTGGATGTGTTTAACTAATATTTTTCACTTTTTTACTTTTTGGAGCCATTTAGGGCTTGCTATATGGTGTGAGGTTTCTCAGTGTATTGAAGGCCGTAGGATGACCTCTAGATGCTTTGTTTTGGGTCGTATTAACCTGGAGACTGGATGATGTCTCCCTGACATTTACCCCATTTCCTATCTTTTTTCATATTTTGATGACTCCATCACAACTACTGGCGATATGTAAATTGATCCCTCTATCGTATGTCTGTCCATTCGTTGGCTCGTCTTCGAAAACCAAATAACATACTGTCTTTAAATTTGATACGCAAATTGCTTACCAGAAAATCTAAGGTTAAGTTTGATCTAAAGTCTAAGCTGGCTTAGTGGCTCATGAGTTAAATCACTAAAACATTTTCTTAATTCTTTTGGGTTCCGACGATTACTTGTTAATGTAATATGTCTTCAACATCACTCAATATTTTAAGAAAGGGTATAGAGTAAATTAAAATGAAACCATAATACATATGCCAACTCCCACTGCAATAATTTTAATGAGCTGAATGGCCATTTTTGGCAGCACTAGAACCCAAACATAGGAAATCTACAAACTCTGATTTCTTTTCTAATTCTGAAGTTTTTGGCTTATGATTTGGAAAAAAAATTACACTGTGTCACCAAATGAGTTTTGGAGGATGCTTACAAATAATCACCATTTCTAGTGCACTGATGAGACATAAGTTGTCGAAATGCGCATATGCAGAAAGTAAATTCACAGTAACTTCGGTATTTAGTTATTTGCTTTGATGCAGTCGGAGCAAAAAGTAGTTTTTTAGTCGTGTCCGTTAAAAACTTCGCTTAAAGTGACGTGGTGCTACTTAATGTACCATTACTTATTCTATAATAATTTCATTCAGTTAGAGTATTTCACGCACATTTTTAAAAAGGGTTATTCTCACTTAAATATAATAACACTTTAAAATTCAAACAAGTTTGTGTTGCACATTTATTTTACAACATGATAATAAATTGACATTAATTGATGTAGACCGGAAAGGCAATTTTTTTCAGATACAATATTTGCATAAAATTGTTTTACTGTATTATATTAATCCCGAATGATTTTCTAGCAACCTGTTGCAGAATTAATCAGAAAATATATTTATTACCCAATAACTAAAACTAAAGTACTGATAGTACTTAAGTTCAGTAAAAACCAAGAAGTAGAAGCAGATATATTCATGGCTGTACATTTCGCTTATTTTGCAAGAAAGATCCCGTTTTTTGTTATGTCGTTACATAGTAGCATTCCATTTTTGGATACCTCGGTGATTTGATTTGTTTTACTATATACTGAACATCAAACGAATTGCACACTAACCTCTTACTTAAGTTAGTATAACTGTCCATTTAAACCAGGTGAATTAATGTTATTTCAACAATAATATCATCTAGCAGAACAAATTTTTTATACTTTTTTTAGCAACACCTTGTAGGATACCAATGTGTCTTGTGCCGTGCCTGTTCGGAAGTTTCCTAGATAGAAATGGATGTGACACGTGTAGATGTAAAACAGGTACATCATTATATTCCTTATATACATTTAGTTTTAGAACATAAATTAGAGTCGTCCGTGCTACCGTCCTGTTTAAAATTTTCGAGGATTTTCTCCTCTGAAGCTAATTGACCAATTGTAACCAAACTCGGACATAATTGTATTGTCGTGGTCTCTTGTGAAAAAATGTTTTTTTTTTACAATGGGACTTTTCCCAAGATGACAGTATGTTTTTAACATTGGACCCTATGGTAAAGAATTCAAAGATCTTTGCGGTGAAATTACTTGCCGAATCTCAACTTACCTAGATACAATAATCTTTTGTTGTTCCATGATAAAAGGTGTTTTTTTCGGGGATTGCCTCCAGTGAGGAATATACTTTTACAAAGGATCCTAGTACACACTTATAATATCTTTTGTGAAACCAGTAAGTAAATTAGAACCAAACTTAGCCAATAAAGTCTTTTGTTGATCACATGTATAAAGGGTGTGTTCACACTTTCAAAGATCACTGAGAACTGAGAAGTGAATCCCTTACAAAATATGTAGAAAATTTAAGGCATGTAGTATAATCCTATAAAAAACAAAAAAGGCATTTTAGCAATGTAAATTGTAGAAGAAGACATCGAAAAACCAGGTATGCATTCTTTGAAATCGAAGTCTGAAAACAGCAACTGATATTAATTAGAAACTAAATTTGATGTCATAATTTTGATATTTCAGTTATTTTTTAAATACGTAATTATCTTGGTATACTTTGCAAAGCTTTTTTTTTCTTTATCACTATATTTTAAGACTCAAAAGTTTTGGGATTTGTTTGTCTCCGCTTTATTAAATCTCTTAAATGAAGTTTTTGTCATATTTCTTATTCTTATCATTATTTGTCTCCTATCTTTCCTCAGTGTCCACGAGAAGTGACTAAATAACAAAATTCTGAAGTTTTGTCGAAAACAAATTCTTTAAAACCTAAAACCCGATTTTTTTTTCTCCAGTTTGAACCTACTTATTTTACTATAAATTATATATCTGCATATGGCCATTTCGACAACTTAGGTGTCTACAGTGCAGATCGAATTAAAATATTAGGGAGACCACAAATCAAACATTTTTATTATTTGATTGAGCACAAATGACCAAAAACATCTAAATCTAAAGCCTAAAAACAGCTTATGACAATAGGGAGATACTCCTTATTTTTAAACGAAATTTTCATCTCCTCTGAAACTAATGAAGAAAGCTGACAAAAAATGAACAGGAAATGTTTTAAGGATTATGAAGTGACCTATCTCTACTGAGAGATTAAGAAAAAGCTTGAATTAATTGCATATAGATTTTGTGTAGATTCATTTTTGCGGGTAGCGATACAGGCTAAATCTTTAAGCTTGCAGTAATGCTTTACTATTCGTCTTAAGATTTGTCCTACTGTTTTAAAGAGACTGGCAAACTGAACTTGCAATGGAAGGAAAAATGCACAAAATCTCAAAACGTGTGTTACGGCACATATTGTCGCCCCTGCACATATTGTCGCCGGCGACAATATGTGCAGACGTATCGGCACATATTGTCGCCAGTTTTAAAACAACTTGTTCTTGATAATACATAACAACAGTGTTGAAGTAGGAAGTGTACTTCACTGATGCCGAGTCTTTAGGAATAAAATAGCTTGTGTTGCCATGGAAATTGAGATTGGAAGAGAAATTTAAAAATGTTAGTTGTTGAAAAAAGAATCTCATGCCTGCTACATAAGTGACAAAATACAAATAAGAAAAATATTGATTAGTACCAAATGAAGCTACTGGAGGTTAAAAAATACGGCTATTTTTCTCGCCATATCTGTAAGTTTCGCGAATAAAGAACGTCATAGAAAATAGTGGAAGTGTAAGGGAATGCAGGGACGCTAAAAAAAGTTAACCTATGTCCTGACTCTAGTCATCTTTACTCCTAATTCCTTATCCAAACCTGTATGTTGTTTTTTTACAAATGTTGTCGTTTTTATTTAGCTTTATGCTTGTTCTGAATTATTCAACCCGATACCCATAATTTTCTAGGCTTTCTTTCAAAATCCATAGCTTTCGTTGTCACTCTTTATCTTTGTACGTTTAATTCTTCCTAATACTTCATACCACGAAATTGTTGTTCTTAAGTTTTAATTTTATAAATTAAGCTCGAATCTGATTCATGCCAAATTTAGGTTTTTGTTTCCCTAAAATAATTGTTGGTGCTTTTCTATCCACAATTTAATCTTCAATTCGATGTTTTGTAATTATGATATTGTTATTCTGAGATGTTGCAATCAAATTTCGTTCATCAAAACATTTTTTTTTCATTTCAAGACCTGCTACGTTGATTTACATAAATCCGACACCTTCCCCTAATTCAGAGTAATTGCAGTGGGATACGTAAAGAAAGATTTTCTCTTATAGATTAATGCAAACGTGGTAGTGGATCTTATAATATGCTAAACAAGTGCTTTTAATTTAATGACGAAAATTTATTCAAAATTGCTGCCAGCTGAAAACTTAGTTTAGCATTGAACTATATTGAAAAGATCTTTTAGAAAACCGATGAATGGATGAATTAAAACTTTGTATGAATGTTCGTTATTAGCTGATGACCAAGTGTTATAATTTTTGTGCTGAAACTTGAAAATAAATAACCGCCAGCGGATATTGGACTATATCCTGCCTCTAGTAGACTCCTAGGACGTTGATTGGTCAAAAGACGTCACGTGGCGACCGTGTATATTTTATATCGGATGACTTGATTAATATACCGTCAGTGACCGCCATTACGCGACATCACTGTACGTTATTAAACTTGTTTTTTGACAATGTACTGGACTCTCGGAAGGATATAAACATTAAACAGTATGTAAGTGACCTTATATGGTATATACTGGATATTGGGCTCAAGCTACGCTCTCGCCCAATATGAAATTTACCAACCGTGTATATACCATATAAGGTAACTTACAGACTGTGTAATCTATAATCCATAGGGGGTGACATGTGTTTTAAATTTTTTTCTGGGAAAAATGGCCTCAAAAAGAACTGACCCAAAATCCTGAAAACATCAACAGACACCTACCCCTCCCATTGTGGTGGCTCGATCAAGCGGTGGCGATGCACTAAATGAACATTAAATCCTATGGGAAATGCGTATAAAGATCTTAGGAAATTTAATTGAAAACAAACAACACAAAGTCAAGTGAGGGTCGAAAGAAGCATCATACACCAATGTAACGGAAAATTTAAGCCATGGAATACCTACCGTGAATACAGGCTTGGTCTCTCGGTAGTTGTCATAGTGTTCTATTTCTAAGTGTGTCTTCAATCAGGTCCACGTTCGTAGTGGCCATTTTGTTTTTGAAGGGGACATAACTCATGGCAGTATTTTCTGCTTTTTTGTTTGTTGATTTGATCCAAGGTGATATAACCTTAACCCTTTACAATTATTCCAAGAGAGGTAACGCAGTAGTCCTTGTCCTATTCAAAAAAAAAGAAGTGATCACAATGTAAGAGTTTCTGATCGACAATATTATATTTGTACCGTTTGCAGGACTTGTTTTTCAACAGACTATCGGAATTCCAATGGGCACAAACTGAGAACCTCTCCTAGCCGATCTGTTTCTGTTATAAAGATGATATTTTGTCACTTAGCAATCCTTGCTTTGGTGACATTCTTTATGTGATCTGTCCAAAAGAGCTCGAAATGAAGGATACTACAGACACTTCCACATCCGCCCCATCTTGAAATTGACAACATAGGTAGACTTCACACTAAGCTGTAAGAGAAACGCGATGAATTTACTTTTCTAATAGTCAACTTCAGTTTTCTTTGTAGCAACATCCCAACAGCGACGACAAACGTTTTTATTACATAATGATTATAATAGTTTTATTTTATTGGATGAAAACCAGTCACATGATATTCAATTAAAAATCGAATTGACTCGCTTTTACTTTCACTTTCATTTCTCAGGTCTGCTTAAAAACGATATTGACTCGCCGTCTTAAATAAACCGAAAAACAGAATTACATGCGATCGCTTTTACTTTCACTTTCATTTCTCAGGTCTGCTTAAAAACGATATTGACTCGCCGTCTTAAATAGCCAATGAAAAACAGAATTACATGCGGTCACGCGACTTTCGGCCATTCAGAATTGCCGTATAATATGTATGTTCGGGAAACCAAATATCGAAAGCAGAAAATGGCGTTTGGCTAGCAGGACATGTTTGTTGTTCTCTATTCACATTAGAATCATTTTGCAACAAGTAGACTGCTAATTACAAATACCCGGAAGGTGATCGAAACTAAAAACATGCGATACACAGTCGGGGTATGCGTTTTAGTAGTTCTGCAAATTTCTTCTCTTCTTATCACAGGAATTTTAGACTGAGTAACGCAAGGTTGGTTTTACTAAAAGAATGGATGTAAAAATCTAAATTTGGGGGTGGGGGAGGAGACTTGTACATGTTGCAGAATCGATTGATTTTCTTTACATGTTTCATGTACAGTACATATTACATGTTGTTTTTGTACATAAATATAAATCAAATGAAAATGTCATGAACCTAAAATAATGTACTGATAGCTTCTTGATGCATGAATCTTTGTATGAAGAGATCGGAAAGCACACTGAAAAGTGAGTACAAATGTACAACTACCTATGACAATTTTACGAGATATGTTATCCTAGAAAAAATTGTTGAAAACCCTTACAATTACCAAGTAAGATGATGCATGTTATAATTATATAATAAAACAATTATGGTCTTTTGTATCGGTCGATATGAGTTTTAATAGACCTAAAAATCCTAATATTAACCTCCGCCTCCGGCGTCGGTCAATATTAATTTTTAGGTCTATTAAAACTCATATCGACCTCTACAAAAGTCCATAATTGTATAACATCTCCCAGCTCATCGCTTTTCAAATGCGCCAAAATAAGCTATTTAAACAAGGGTATGAAGTCCTCCTTCCAAAAGTTTTACGGGCGACATCACGATCTTGTGGACCGCTATGGGATATCTGTTTCCCAGATGACAACAGATCTTTCCGTTTAAAAGCTTAATTGTTGTTTCCTCTACTGGATTTGACCTTACTATCGGATTTGACAAGTTCAACATAGCGGGTGTCTTATAAAAAGCAGGAGATGCTTATTTTACCGGTGCACCTGATCTCACCAGTGGTTTTTAATTGGGCCTTGTTGTTCATCTTTGCGTGTGTGTGTGTCTTCCATTTTTATGCCCCGCCACGTAGTGGAAGGGGCATATAGATTCACCCTTGTCCGTCCGTCTGTCCGTACCTCCGTACGTCCCGATGTTAAGTTTTGCGTTTATGTCCATATTTTGATGACCTCTTGTAATATTTTAATAATATTACATCAGTACATGTACCTTGATTAGTACTACCAGATTCATTAACAATTAGGGATCCATAACCTATATTTTACGGTTGAGTGACTTTTGTTAAATTTTGCGTTTAGGTCCATTTCTCATCAACTACACATCATACCACAATGATGTCTCATCAAATTAATCACCTTGATGAGTACTACCCAAATCATCAAGAATTAAGTGGCTTTGACCTACATTTTACGCTTGAATGACTTTTGTTAAATTTTGCGTTTAGGTCTATTTCTCAACAACTAGACATGCTATCACAATGGTGTTGAATCAAATGAATCACCTTGACAGGTGCTATCCAAATCGAGGATGATTAGTTGTCTTTGGCCTACATTTTATGCTTGAGTGGTAAATTTTGTATTTTTAAGTCCATTTCTAAACAACGACACAACACATCATTATGATGATTAATGAAGTGACTCATCTTGGTGAGAACTAACCAATTCTTAGACAATTTGTTGACTTTGACCTATATTTTACACTTGAATGACTTTGTTAAATTTTTGTATTAGGTCTATTAA